>NTHP01000058.1:1190555-1210599 GCA_003416845.1 Oplegnathus fasciatus
GAGCTGGGTGAGTTTGGAGCAGAGGATGTCTGGGATGATGGTGTTGAAAGCCGAGCTGAAGTCCACAAACAGGATCCTTGCATATGCCCCTGGGGAGTCAAGGTGTTGCAGGATGTAGTGCAGTCCCATGTTGACTGCATCACCCACTGACCTGTTTGCCCATTAGTCAAACTGCAGGGGGTCCAGCAGGGGGCCTGTGATGTCCTATATATGTGATGTAATGTGATGATATATTTGTGAGGTGTTTTTTAAAGATATAATCTCGAAGATTTTCACCATGTCTGTTAAGTCACTATCTATCGTTGAATGATGCAACACAATGGTGATTGAGCCTATGGCCCATTGATGAAAGCCTGCAACCATTTGCAGTATTACGACCCGGGTGTTGGCAGCGACTTTCCTTGAAAAATCACAGGCGGCGTACAGTTAGGCTTTTAACAAGGCTTTTAACGCAACAGACTTGCTCTTCAACTCATCTGTGTGTGAAGCAGCATGCTGTTTCCGGTCTCTGCTAGTGTTGTGAGTAAACGGTTACTATAGCCGAACAAACAAAGAAAAGATCGATGACTACAGACGAGGAAAGTGAAAGTGAAACTGAAGTGAGGTCCAAAAACACACCTGCAATTACTGATTATAGCCATAGGTGCCGTGAAAGACAACGAAATGAAAATCTTCGAGATTACAACTTTAAGGATTTACATCTTCAGTAGCAATAAATGAGCTAGGGGCCGAGTGCCATAGACAAGCTAGGGAAAGTATTGCGAGAGAGCTAACACATTGTTGGTTTTGTTTTTTTCATAGAAGAATAACATAGAAACACACTACCCTTGTCCTTTAATTTCCTTCTGCAGACTATTCCAAGTGGCTGGAGCAGGAATCATGAACACTGTCTTTCCCATCTCTGTCTGAGCATTGAGAACAGACAACAGATACATGTCTCGTGATCTGAGATCCTAATTACATATGACAGCTGGGAGAAATGACGTGATCCATATAACAATTAATTGCTACTGTCACACCCCATATATATCTGTAACGCGTTTAAAGTAATTTATCACTAGGCTGAAGAGAAGTACTTTACTGCCCACTCTGGTGAAAGTTTCACACCTGTTTCACTTGTAACCACCAGTAATGTTGTATGACATGGTTGTGTTACTGGTGATGGATCAAATCACTTGTATTTCATTTCAAAACCGCAAGGCCTTTTCAGATTAAATGTCACCAACAGCAAGGCAAGAAGGGTCAAATGGCAGACCTTTTTTAAACAGATTACTGCTAAAAAGTTGGAAAGATGACACTAGATGAGAGTGTGGGTGGATGTCACAGATAAGGCAGAAACCAACATTTACAATGATGTATAAAGTTAACTCCAACGCTGGAAAAACCTTATGGCAGCTGTAGTTTTTTGCATGCAAACAAATTAATGCTGTTTAACTTTGTTAAAATCATAAAGGGTTTGAGTTCTATCAGCAACTGCTGTATTTGGTACTAATTTATCTTAAAATATGGATGGTAAACCTAAGGAACGTGTTTTGCCTTTTCTCAAAAACAGATGAAAGAAACCCACAATGAGAGATTGGGTGAGTTAAGGAAGCTAGTGGAACAGAGACTAGACAGGCAGTGATGTTACTGCTATGGCTCTCTATTCCAAAATACGTAAGAAGGTGTAAAAAAAAAATGGTTGCTTTGTGTGTGAATACATTTCATTGTTGAAATACAGCATATTTTGCTTTTTTTCGGGGACTTCATTGGCAATTTCTTTGTTTTTCCAACATTTGTCAAATGTCAGTCAGGGTCAATCAAATTAGCTCATGGGTACTTCCAGCTGAGCTGTCAGTCAAATGCCTGTGGAGAGCAGTGCAGTGATATGGCAACAAGAGCCAAAGAAGAAGAAAAAAATAAACTTGTCAGTACAGTCTGAGTAACCTGAGTAAGTCAGCATCTTCTCAGGGGACCTTTATTGCCACAGGCTAGTGTCCTTAAAAGGGTAAGGACACCAAGCAGGGCACTGGTGAGATTTGGCCATTTAATGAGGTTCCCTGATAAGAAGCACCACGGTCATATACCGCATGAATCTTGTGTTCCTTAGGTAGTACACTCCCAAGCTGCAGGCCAAGCTCTTCATCCGAAGCCTTGACTGCATATCGTTTGGAGATGATATCATTCATGAAGGCAGTGTAGTCCTCACACGCTGCATGCTGTTCTGCCATGGCACGATTGTTTGGAATTTTCATTTCCTGGTTCTCTAATAGGCTAATACAGTAGCATGCATTTATCATTATGGCTAATTGTGACACTTAAACAGGAGATCTGCCTTGGACATCTCCAGCTCTTCCTCTTGGTGTCATGGCTGGTTATGCAGGGCAACGGTAATAGGACCCAAACACAGACAGAGGAGGCTGCCGGATGATTTCAGTGGTTTAATAACGAAAAGGGCTTATAGGTAGGTAGACAGGTAACAGGTAGGCAGATTTCTTCTTCTAAAGTTTACTGGATGTTGGCCTTCAGCACATCAGGTGCAGTTCGGGGATATCGAAGATGAAGCAAAACGTCAAGAGTCTAAGATAACAGAGGTCTGGTTCCGGGTTGGAGGCCAGTAGGCTGAGGTGCAGACTGGAAAGCAGTGTTAATAAAGTCCTTTGCCCACCTAGGTAGCAATGTCCTCAACCAAGGCATTGAAAACACCTCCCGGCGGGCCACAGTCAGAGCTGCCTCCCTGTACTCACTACTGCAGTATCTGCTCCAGCAACACTGAACCCTCGGACAATAATCCATCTGCAATTCGTACTGTCATGTTTCAGGAAAAGCAGGACTGGACCTAAACACAGATGACAGCGGCAGAGCTGATGTAGATCAATGATTTATTTTAAATGGAGGGCTTACAGGCAAGAATGCAGGCACAATAACCAGGCACATGGTGACAATGCACATGACAATAATGACAAACTGTCAAAGGAACAAAGGAACAGGACCGGTATACAGTATATGGAGTGTGGCTGATGATGGAAGTGGAAACAGTGAGTAGATGGGTTGGGCAGTCAGGTGATGGGAAAAGGAGGGAAAGTCTGAGGACTTCTCGGGGATGGATGGAGAATGGCAACAAAGAGGCATGGAGAACAAGAAAAATGGCCAGAGAGGAGGGACAAAGACACAGACTGTGACAAAAACTATAGATTTAGAGTCTCTGGAATCTAAGTTTGCAGTAGTCAGCAACATGACGTCTTCTTCTTTCAAGTGGTAAGGTCTTCGTTGAGGTGTAATTAACTGTGTTGGGAGCGTGTTGGCTCATGCACCCTGATGTAATCAGGAAAAACCACTCCAATTCAGAGACTCAGGAACACCAGGAACAAGAGTGCAGCTTGGCATCTGGTCTCATGGATCCATTCTGGCTTCCCTTCCACCTTAACTGCTGTTCTGGGGGTCAAAATCACCTTGAAAGGTCCATTATCTATATTTTATTCCTATATTTTAACTTTGCACTATTTATGTCTTTGTCAAAGATTCTCTTTTTCTCATTTCTCATATTGTGTGATTTTCTTTTGTATACATTGTTGGAGCATTTTTGGAGGGAGCCTGAGAACAAGAATTTCATTGCCAACGGCTGCTTCACTGTAATTGTGCATATGACAAATAAAGAACTTAAACTTAAATCCACCTAGGAGACAAAGAGACTTTATCTAGTGGTTTTATCAACACATAGTCCCTGGTTGAAATTAATGAGTTGGATTGTCACTGGGCAGTGCTAGACTTTCAAATACCACCGTATGATATTTTCACAAAACAGCCCCTAGCTCCACAGCATATTCAGTGATTTGTTCATCTGTCCATACAAGATCAGTGCTTGCGTTAATGGTGGGCTTACTCATGTGGACATTGGCCTACTCATCAGTGTCTCATGTGGTGGCGGTCCAGCAATTTTGTTAGGAAAACGTCTGATGTCATATAGTATAGTTTTTCAACCATATCTTCACCACTATGTGAGCATAATTTTTTCTTGCCAGGGAGGTTTCTCCTGTAGTCATTCTATTTTACTTATTTCATTTGCTATGCCTATACATAGATATACATATTCATATGTGTATATATACATACTGTATATGCATGAGGTAATTTTATGTAATATGTCATAATAACAGATGTTGTAACATGACTGCCATCTATGAGCCTCCTGTGTAACACTGTTTATCAGTTATTACCATGCAAAGAGAAACCTGCTTCAGTCTGACTGCTCAACACCTGTGTTTCTGACATGACAAAAGTCAGAAAAGTCAGAACTGTGACAAACTCTGGCAAACCGCGTCTCTAGCACACCCAAGTGTGGGTGTGTGAAGATGTTACTGCCCTGCCGCCTGCTGAGAGAGACAGCTGACTCAAGCCGAGTCGCCACATGGGATAGAGAGCACACCTGAAAATTCATGAAGAGAGATGCCTGTCGCCTCAAGCTGAGTCACCACGTGGGACAGAAAGGCCAGAAAGTTGGCCCACATGCTGATCCTCCGCTTCTCCTTCTCCCTCCAGAGCAGCTTCTCCCTTGGCCATCAGAACCACCAGATGAAACTTTACTTCTCCTGTGATGTTGGGGTTGATGCTCTAGATTACTAAAAGTAGTTATGAAGCGTTGGGTCGTAAGTAGGACCTCCCTTCAATCTAATAATGATCTCAATCTCTTCAATCTATAAGGAAAGTATTTCACTTGTGCTTCCCAACAACATCTCAGCTGCTGAACGGTGCTTTAAGGTGATTTCACTGGTTTTCATTCACTTAATGGTATATATCTTGCCAAGATAATCATTCACTGTGCTATCTGGTATACATGATTACAGCCAATTAGGCTGTAATTTTTTCCTTTTTCAGGGGTGGTGCTCCAAGGTGAATTTAATGCAAGTTCAATTCTGTCATTTAGTATAAATACTGATTATTCCTGATAACCGCAAAGTTGACTTCGATCACTCTACTTCATTTTTGTACCAAATTATTAATTATTACATATTTTAATACCTGGCTCAGTGGCAGGGTTGACAGGAAGAGAGGGAACAACCCTGATACTGGGTTTAGGCAAACACTTCATAACCAGTTCTTCTCTGTGCTGTGTAATGTTGAGTGGTTGCTGTGTTTAGTAACAATAGCACTGCATGCGGCACATACACTGTAAAGTCATGATCAAGAACAATGGCTGACGAGTTTTAAATAAACATAGTGGCAGCAATAGATTTCAAACAGGCAGACATACCCCTAATTACTAGAGGCAGCTGGAGAGAGTATTTGGCTACAGGTTTTGTGTTCCCCATGCATTTGCGCCAGCACTCCTGTTTTTTGAAATTACTTTTGAAAGAGTAATGCCGGTAGGAGAAAAAGACGCAGGTAAAACGTCAGGTGTGTCTTCCAAACAAGGGATGTCAGACTTTTTGGTTGTTTAGCACCTGGCTGATAAGGGCACAAGGTTCGTCAGTATTTCGTTTCATATTGACGAACCTTATAAAGCTTTTTCATGGTTTGTCTGAGTTGAGGGGAAGCTTGCCTAGGAATGTGCTAGGTCCAGCCCTGCGTGAACAGGGAGTACAGGAGAGGGCTGAGCACACAGCCCTGAGGGGTGCGCCGCTGTTGAGAGTCAGGGTGGAGGAGGTGGTGGTGCCTATCCGCACAGCCTGGGGTCTGCCTGTCAGGAAGTTCAGGATCCAATCACAGGGGGCGGTGTTGAGCCCAAGGTCTCTGAGCTTGGTGACGAGCTTGGAGGGCAGTGAATGCTGAACTGTAGTCAATGAACAACATTCTCACATACAGATGGGTGACAAATTAAAGGAAAAACCAACATAAAGTGTCTCAGTAAGGTGTTGGGCCACCACATGCTGCCGGAACAGCTTCAGTGCTCCTTGGCATTGATTCTACAAGTCTCTGAACTCTACTGGAGGGATGAACACCATTCTTCCAAAAGATATTCCCTCATTTGGTGTTTTGATGATGGTGGTGGAGAGCGCTGTCTAACACGTCGGTCCAAAATCTCCCATAGGTGTTCAATTGGGTTGAGATGCGGTGACTGTGAAGGCCATAGCATATGATTCACATCATTTTCATACTCATCAAACCATTCAGTGACCCCTCGTGCCCTACGGATGGGGGCATTGTCATCCTGGAAGAGACCACTCCCATCAGGATAGAAATGTTTCATCATAGGATAAAGGTGATCACTCAGAACAACTTTCTCCACTCTTTTATTCAGGTTTTTCCTTTAATTTGTCCCCCTTCTGTATGTGTCCCTCTGGTCCAGGTGGGAGAGGGCAGTGTGAAGGGCTAGGGAGATGGCGTCATCAGTTCACCTATTCTGCCTGTAGGCAAACTGAAGTGTGGGTCCAGTGAGTCAGGGATGGAGGAGGTAATGAATGTTTTGACTAATCGCTCAAAGCACTTCATGATGGTGGAGGAGAGTGCTACTGGGCGGTAGTCGTTCAGACAGAGGGTTTTGGATTTTTTGGGAACAGGGACGATGGTGGTTTTCCTAAAACACGTGGGGACTACAGACTGCAGCAGTGACAGGTTGAAAATATCTGTGAAGACATCTGCCAGCTGATCTGCACACACCTTGAGAGCTCGGCCAGGGATGCCATCAGGTCCAGGTGCCTTGCTTGTGTCAATCTATTTAAGCGATCTCCACATCTGCCCTGGATATTACAGGTGGGCAGGGGTCCTCCTGGGCCTTTTGAACCTCCTCAGCTGGGGAGTTGCTCTCAAAACATGCATAGAAGGTGTTGAGTTCACCTGGGAGAGATGCAGACATTACCTCAGAACTGCTGGTTTTTCTTTTGTAGTCTGTGTGTAACGTCTTGGCCTCTCCACTAGTCTTGTTTTGTCTGGTTTCATTTTTTAGTCTTGCCCATTTCCTGTTTTATTTTGTGTACTTACCTCTCCTCTCGTTTCAGACTCTTCACTTCCTTGTGTGTGTCCCAGTGTGATTACCTTCCCCGCCCTGATTAGTTTCACCTGCCCCTCATTAGTCACTCACCAGACTTTAGTCTGTGTGTTCCCCTCTCCCTGTGCCAGTTCGTCTTTGTCCTCCGTGTCAAGCGTTTCAGCGTCCTTTCCTGCTTTCTGTAATAGACCCCAGGTTTGATGGGAAAAACCTGACTATCCGGACACTGTAGGAGTTGACTAACTCCAGAAGATGGCAGTAGTGAAACACCAAGGATGCAAGCCGCCGTTACACGTGAAAGAAGAAGAAGCACAAGACAGCTAGCCAATAAACACGAAGGAGAAGCGGCGGAAAGAGAAGAAGAAGACGCAGGACACCGTTGAACTTTTCAGGAACTTAAACAAGCTGTTGGCAGACGATGCTTTCGTTCACTAAAACGCCTTGTATTTATTCACTCATATGTCACCATGCCAACACACAGCTCAACATGGTGACAGCGCAGAGAGTCAAAAACCTCTCTAACCAGGTACGTCCATATGAGCTGACGACACACGCTGCTAAGTCCTGTTATGTAGCTAACGTTAGCTAACAGTTAGTTGTTAGTTACATCATACTGTATAGCATAAGCCACTGACACTGAGTTAGCTCGCATGCTAACGTTATTTCATATTCCAGCTCAGGAGCTTGTGTCACCTGACGGGGGTTCGTCCGCTTACCAAACACACGCTGCACCCCATCTGTCAACCAACAAACACAGTAAGTTCTGCTTCCAGACTCGTTCAGAAGTTGGACAGTTTAAGGATTTCTTTCTTACCGACAAACGCGATAACGTTTTTTGCTCTTTTACTAAACTCTTTACTAAAGGGGTTTCTCCTAAATTCCGCCACATAAAGAGTTTACAACAAGACTCTATTGAGGAGAAATGGCACTGTCACATACCGATTTCCTTCGTTGCGTCAGCTAGTTTTAGGTGGAAGAAGCTGAGTGAACTTCGAAATTGCATAGAAAGGAATGTTTAAGTTATATGAAAGTAAAAAATCTACAAGGTGCATATATTAAAGAGAACCTATGAAAATAAAAGAATCCAAAGTGGATTTCCACAACGGATCCAGTTCTGCTGATCACTAACTAATACGTCCTTGTTGTTTAGTAGTTGTTTAGTATCTGACTTCAGTTCTTTGTGTGTCAGTGGTTTGAGAGCAGAGTTGATGGTGATAAGTGGAAGAAAAACCTCCATCTGACGTCACCAAGGTTGAAGAAAGCCCCCCCTGTGCAGATAAGGTAACCCACAGTTACTTAGTTTTCAAACCACTAGTCTGCGTTGAATGCTTAAACTAATATGCAACTTTGTGTCCCTGTCTAAAAGTGAGCTGTCAGAAGCAGCGTATGAGAAGCTGGCAGATGAGACCTTGGATGCTTTGGCTGATTATTTTGAAGACCTGACGGATGAAGCGTTCACTGGAGCAGACTACGATGTTGTCTTCTCTGTAAGTTAGTCTGTTGCCTGTTCTCTATCACTTTGGAATGTCTCTGACTGCACTACATGGTATTTGTACATTTTAATAATACAGTAGGTTGATGGACATCAGTTGATCTTCACTCACCTGAAAGGAAGGCAACAGGCTTACTATTGTGGTTCTTATTTAGTGCAAAAAAAAAAAAAAAATGTTTCGCCTTGTTAATGGGGAGTGTAAAGAACTGTAAAAAAGAACAGTTAGTGTAAAAGTGCTTGGGCGGTATCATGGTATTACGGTAGACCAGGGTATTTAGAAATCCCAAAGGTATGATTTTCAATACCGTCAAAAATACAGACACTCCTCTGTCTATTAAAATGATATGGAGATTAGGGTTGGGCCGATCAGCAATGGTTATCTACCACTGAGCCCTCTACCATTGTAACATCGTGATTTAAAAGCCACACCAACACCGGGGCACACCCTGCCACACACACACACACACACACTACTGTACAGGGTCCGAAATGAACACCCGCCAAGCACCAAATGCGAATAGATTTTCTGTTTGGTGAGTAAAATCCTGCTACTGAAGGTGCAATAAAAGCTTTGAGTAAAAAGCCAATAAGAGAAGGCTTAATAGTCGCCGTTAGGCAATCCGGTCTTCAGGTTATGAGGTGATTCATAAAAGAGAACATTTTTATTTAAACAGTAAAAAAAAATTATTTAATAGCAACATCTCCTCTATTCAAACAATGACTCCCCTTTTAAAAGTCTGTGTCTGTGCTTGGTGCGACAACATCACAGCATCATGTTCTGTTTAACATTATTATCTTATCTTTAATATCACAATCCAAATCCTATCCCTAACTTTAACTACTCTTGTGGAGCGCAGAGCAAAGTTTTTTAATGAGCAGGCATATGGACAACAGAGATGTGGGGTGTCAGATCCAAGGAAAAGAGACGGCAAACTGGTTTGTAATAATGGATTTAAAAAAATCACTCGTCACTCGTGCTGAATAACGGGGCTCAGTGGGCGGGCATGCCGCTCCACCAGAAACATCTCTAAATGCACAGTAGGGCACAGATTCTAGTAGGGCTGCTTAACACACACATTAAACTTACAGTATCCAGATCTGTACTTACATCTAGCATACAGGTATACCTGTGGGAAACACTGTGCAGTGTTCATTGTTTTGGTCTTTTTATTTATATTATATTTGACAAGTTATACTATATAGTGAATACTGTAAATTTGTTGTTACTTCCTTAACTTGGTATTGTTTGTAACTATGTCTAAAGAGCAATGGTCTGGTTTTTTTTTGTTTGTTTGTTTGTTTGTTTTGTGGGGAAAATTGTCTGCCTCTGAAAAGCAGCGAAAAGATAATGCAGATGTACTTAACACCAGTCAGAGAAGGGTGTGGTGGGAACAGAAATGTGACTTAACCTCAATCTCAACGACATCAGACATAGAGAAGTGGCACAATGTCAATATCCAGAGAGATGCACCGTATCAGTCATCTAAAAATAAAGGACGTAATACAAATACAGACCGAGGTGTTGTGGTCTGTGTTCAGCTGCACTCTTCTTTTAATGAGAATATAGAATGTGCATGTCTGCGTGAATTACTTTCTGTTTAGTGAGACATTAGGTATAGAAACGCAATCGCCACCTCCGCCTGATGCACTCTGAGCTGCTGGAGCTGACTGCTTATTGCTCAGATATTTTACTGTTTATGTTCCATAACATCCACAGAGACTATTGGATTGTGATAGGCTGGAGGAGGCATTATTTTCATATAACCTTGCATCTCTGACATGGTGTCCTTATCAGTGTTCTAAATGAAGCCTCATAATTGGAAAGCTTCAGTTTCAGTTGTTAGTAGGTTCTGTTGGAGTAATAAATTCAGGTTTAGCTGGATCCTAACCCAACACAAAGTTGACAGTGTACAAGTCAGATAATCCACTCTAACCTGTGCCGTTATGAAAAGTGATGCACTTCTCTTTAGTCTGTAATGAACCTCTGTTTCCCTTAAATAAACATCTCATTCTTCTTTCCATCCCACTGTCTTTATAGATCCTCGCCCACCTTTTATAGGTCCTCCTCTGCATATACATGGGTGAACATTTGCCATTGGCTGGACATTCTAACTAACAAAACCCTGTGATAGTATTAGCAATAGGTTCATAGAAACTGATCCATATCAGCCCACAGACAGCTGTTACAGTGCAAAAGGGTTTGAATTATGGTCTAAACTTTCAAAAGCCAGAGGAAAATGTGATGTTGGAATGCTGTTATTGTTTGGTGGAGAAACTGCAGCAGAGACTGAAGGTGTGGGCTGTGCACAGCCCGTTACCCCTTTGTGCTCCATAATTCAGTTTCAGACATTGCCTGTTGTTTGGCTGCTGGGCTCTGTTGCCTTATTGATTTCTTGCCCAGTAGAATCGATACACTTGGAGCCTATTCTTGTTGGCAGGTAGCTCGGGTTTATCTGGCAGGAAGCTTAAAAACTGTAAATCCTGGAGTTGTCTACCCTGACCTATCAGAGAGGAGGATATATTTTCAGGACAAACAGAGGACCAGGGAGCAGGAGGCCATTCAGAGGTCAGAGCAGCTTCAGTTTTCTTTCCAGGATTGTGTGTGTGTAGGCAGTTTCACCACACACTCGACAATTATAGTGGACATTTCAAGTTCACGTTTGGCTTGACTTTTAAAACAAGTAGTTAGGATGGTTGGATGTAGGGTTGGGTATCGAGAACTGGTTCCAAAATTCAGATTCCAAAGGAATCATTAAAGTAGTCTGAGCAGACCCCCAATTATTCAAGAAACCAGAGAAACAGACAAAACGTATCGATGCAAAGTATTCGGCTGTATTGTTTATAACATGAAATCAAGTTAAACATGAAGCATCCCTTATTTCTCCTGAACCCTGTGAAAAGTTCATTCAGTCCGTACACAAAGAGCTCCAGCAACTGCGAACACGGCTGTCCACATAAACGCAGTTAACTTTAGAAAAGTCACTCGCGCATGTTCTTGATGATGTCCAAAATAATATTTCAAAACGAAAAACAAAAGGATCGATGAGACTCTGGTCTTACCTCCATGTGATAGTGTCTCCAACTGATTTTAATTTAGGGAGTTTTTATTCCTGCTAGTCCGGACTCCGGACCAGGTTTGAGTTTTGTATATTTGTTATTTGGTTCAGTTTCAGTTATACCAAGCACACCAAGCACCACGCACAGACATTCCTACTTCTCTCTCGTCGTCAACACCCACATGGGCTGCAGCTCCCTAAACTGTAAATGGATTGGTTTTTAGACTGTTGTCGTGTCGTCATTTCTGCAGGTTTCAGTGTGACAGTTACAGTACAGTGAATGAAAAAACAGTGAACAGATTATTATTGAAATCATATTTAATAACAGCAACCCAATTAAACTGTATGGAATTAATTTAGTTTCCATGAACTGTATAAAGTGAATAAGAATTGTGTAAAGGTTTTTAAAATTAAAGACTTTTTTTTCCTGTGAAATAAGCAGAGATTATTTCACAAACTCTGAATTGTTAAAATCCAAATAATACCCAACCCTAGTTGGATGTGTGGTTGTCTGACAACTGGAGTTGCTTGTCCTGTTGGACTTGTAAAACTTAGAGTAACGGTGATGCCACATCCCCAGCTCCCAGCAATGAAATATACCAGTAAATGATTACTAGAGCCAATAGGGATGATGGCTGTAAGATGAATGCAAGTTGAGCCTGAATTTTGACATCAAAACAATTAATGGTTAATGCATAATCTTACTGAAACCCTTCAGTTTAAATTTCAGTTACATACAGTTACTTACAAAAACATACAAAACAAGATATAGCTTTGCTGAGGTTAGCCTTGCACCCCAGTCGACCAGTGCTGACAGATGGATAGCAGTGTTTCAGGCATTGTTGCCACCTCATGGCCTTTCCATGAAGAGGTGTTGCTCTGTAGCAGTCCTGTTCTTTATAGAACAGGATGGAGACGGAGTGGGGTGGGGGGTGTTTGTGTGCATGGAAGGAGGCACACCCACGCTTTCTTAAATAAATGATTAAATAATACTGTATATAAGGTGCTCCACTACAAATATTTTAATTGCCAAGTACTTTGTGACAAATAACTGAACAATACAGCTCCATTGCTTCACTTTGTGTCGAGCAAATAACAAAACGGGTCCATTGTCAATGTGTTTGTGATAGTGGGGCAAGGAGGGGCTGAGTGAATCAATGCGCAGCTCTACAATAAAATAAGATTTTACCCACTTTAAATAGTAAAAAAAAAAATGGAATATCAATATGTGGCAATCAATGTTGATATTGTGGCGGGCCACCACAAATACATCAATGTATGAGAAACACTGGAGTGTGTCATCTCCTGTTCAGATTGACATGCAACCAGGGGGTGAACTGTGATGGGCTCCGTGTGTGTCAGCCTGCCTTTATTGATGCTCTGCACTGTCACATCCAGCTTCGATAACAGATGCTGCTGATGTGGAAGCGGACTAAGATTGTGCTACACACATCAGAATGTATTGTTTATATTTTAGGCCGATTTGTTTCGCACTATTATCATCACACGGCACTGTCCTTCTATCTGTAGTGTGTTGTCCTGGCACTGTTAAATTTCCTCTGGAATGTCCACAGATCCTGACCTCCTAGAGAGGTCTCAAGACAGTCTGTGTCCCTTTCTTTTTTTCCTCCCTCTCTCCCGCTTCTCACCTGTAACATGTTCTTCCACCCTGTCAGCCATGAGAGGGTGATGAATAAAGCAGCCAGGTGTGTGCGTGTGTGCTTAATCGTTTTGGTACGACAGCAGCTGTCTCTGCTGGCTCTGATTGATTGGCCAGTGTTCCAATCTTGGCAGCTGACCCCCTTTTTCAACTGGTCGTTGTGACATATGAGGGCCATAAACAACACACACACACACACACACACGAGAGACTTGTGGGTCTCAGAAGAGGCTGGAGTAAATCTTTATGGAATAGTCGGGAAGAAGCACTCAGCGCTTCACTTCCTTGATCTTTTTGTTTCAAACCTAAAGGGCAATCCTCCATCTTCAAGAGCATCATCGTTCTTACAGAGTGGCTTCAATCAGCTAGGTATTGGCATGCTTAAAGGAGTAGTATAACACATTCCTCCCCCTAAATTCACAAGTCATTTGATTTCTGTTTGTGTACAGATTAAACAAACAAGATACAACATGTTCATTAGTGAGCCTTAGAGGGGTGGCTAGGGGGATTTTGGAAGTTTGACAGAGCCAGGCTAGCTTTTTCCTCTTGCTTCCAGTCTTTATGCTAAGCTAGGCTAACCACGTCCTGACTCCAGCTCTGTACTGAACACACAGATGAGACTGATATCCAGCTGAACATCTCACTCTGTGAAAGATTCGAAATGTATAACATAGACACGACCCCAAGGTAAAGCAGAGTAGGGTGTGAAGCCTCTGATTAATGCAGTATACTTGTATTACTTAGACATATAAAGTTTGTTTATTTCTGTTCCATTTCGGTTTGGGATTGCAATGGTTAATAAGTTTCATGTGTTAATGTGTGTCTGTTCTGTCTTTGGTTCATGTACAGAGTGGTGTGTTGACAGTGAAGGTGGGCGGGGATCATGGCACCTACGTCATCAACAAACAGACTCCAAACAAACAGATCTGGCTGTCTTCACCCACCAGGTAAGACTGGGGAGTCACACCACACCTGACTCAGCACCTCCTAGGAGAAAGTGCCTCTACAACAACTAACATCTGTCTAGAGCTGCTCTGCAGAGCTGTCCAGACTGCTGCAGAGCCACGTCTGCTCTGTGTCCATACAGATGGACATGTTAAACTCACATCGACGGGTATGATGGGGAAAACAGTACGAGGAATAAAACTCATGGGGTCCATAAACTAACCAGAAACATGAGAAGTGCGTTGAAATAAACAAACTTTTGTGATTAAAAAATATATAAAATGCTTTTTGCTGTCTTCTTTTCAGAGAAATGTGAAATGACGACATCTCAGCTAATTTCCTTCCCTTTTTATTTTTTATTTTTTGTAGTGGACCGAAGCGCTACGGCTGGACAGGTGAACGCTGGGTGTACACTCATGATGGTAGGAGCCTCCACCAGCTGCTTTCAAAAGAGTTTTCCATCATCTTCAGTAAAAACATGGACCTCTCTGACCTGCCCTATTCCTGAGACCCCACACCTGCTACTGACCGACTTACAGTAGAACTGCTGTGACCCATGAAACAACTGTTAGATCATATGGGAGCCAAAGACACGAAGCATATACAGTTCCTCCATAACTTATCAACATTAGCCCTTAGGAGTTCAGTTGTATATAATGATAGTAATCTATACGTGTGAGCTGTTCTGTTGGACTCTGTATGTTCTATAATAATGTAATGCACATTTGTATTTCATGGTGATAACGACACATTCTCATTAAAGATTTGACAAAACCTACAGTTGGCTATGTGGAATTCAGCCACATTCAGTCTCCATATAAACTCCTCCATGTCCTCAGTGTCACACCCTGTCCAATCAATGAACATGTGAGAGCCTGTTTCCATTTTTTTCCATTTTCTTAAATTTGTTCTTGAGAAAGGTCCTAAGAAAAGTCTGTCAGATTCATGACGAGTTCTTAAACCTCAGAATTGTTCACTCCTGTGTTCTTATAATGACGAATCCCATTGTCCTCGTAAATTGAAAGTGTGTGCCAGCTGTTCCTAATTAGCATAGGTAAACGGCCCAGCAATCCCCATAAAAGTGCATGAGACTGCAGGGCCATGTGCACACAGAAATCACACAGAAGTTTAAAAGAAAAGTTGAGAGAAGTCAAGAATGCCCGAACGAAAATCTAAAGATGGTGGAGCACCGGACTCCAAACGTAAGAAAAACTAGTTCTGAAGTGGAGGTACTGCTGCAGGAGGTGTACAGCAAACAAGCTGTCATATTTAGTAGCGGATATAAAATAACAACAAAAAAAAGATGCATGGGATGTTTTTATTAGTTCAGTGAACACTATCCGGAGAAGGGCACACAACTGATGAATAAAAAAATGGTTTGATCTCAAATCCGAGGCCAAAAAAAATATTGCCAAACACAGAAGAGAGACGTTGACCGCTGGAGGGGGACAGGCTTGCCCAGAGCTATCTGAGCTGGACCAGCGCATCAGGGCCATTATTAGAAAGACTGCACTGTCGGGTGTGCCATCAGCTGAGCATTTGGACGCAGACCTGGGCCCCGTGTTAGCGGTTTCATCTCCTATCTCAGAATCAGAAGGTAAGCAGGTTTTTTAGAATAAATACAATTTGAAAGTCCGTTTTATTTAAAAGCTGTAGCTGTAAAACCATGGAACATGTCATGTAAACACCATCTAAGGGCAGATGATTATGTTTGTGAATAAGTGTTCTCTCGTCAACATGGCCATGTATTTAAAAAGTGTTACTTAAGTGCTTAATTTGGATTCAAAATTTAAACATTTGCTTTTGCAGTATAGACCAAACATTACATAACTGAAACCCCCCAAAATAAAAGGTCACTACAATGGTTTGATTTTGATCATTTATTTACAGCTGAACTCCCGCTGAGACAACCACCCTCTGAGGCAGAATCTGGCACCTCGCAGCCAGTACCTTCCTGCAGCAGTACCTCCATGCATGCACCCAGGTCCCATTCAACTGCCCCACGTCTGATCTCAGACGTAGTCCTGGACAACCAAGAGAGAATGGCCCAAACGCTTACACAGAGAGCCTCAACACTGGCCACAATCTCCGAGACACTTAAAGAAATTAATACAAATTTTGAAAAATAAAGATATGCACTGAAACCTGTTTGATTTTTTTTAAGTGATGCGTTTCTTTCTTGATATTAATTGTAAGCTGTAAATAATCACACTGTGAAAGTCAAATTAATTTTAAAGCCTTTATTTAAAAACAAGCATTAATTGCTGTCGAACTTGGACAGCAAGTCTGTTGTCCGATCCCAGGAGTGGGTCAGGACGTACATCCTCTTGTTGTGGTGGCTGGTACCACGCCCTAACAAAGACTCAATGGCGATAAAATATACCCCGTCTACCTTAACCAGACATGAGGCCCCGGCATAGAGCTTCTTCACCCCAGCAATAAAACACTCCCCCAACCCAAAAACTTAGAAAAGTTAAGTGGCAGCTCTGCTATATGAAGGCATTCCAGCACCACCTTGTGCCAGTCTGGGCGCAGTACCAAGGGCATAACCATGGTATAGACATTGGGGGGGTTCCAAATGAGAGCCCTAACTCAGAATTTTTTTTATGTGCATTTCCCACAATTCTATGATAGTTATATATGAAAATTCACTCATTTAGAACATAGTTTTGAGGACTACATTGACCATTTGAATTCACATTTAAAGGAATAGTGATTTCTCCGAGGTAGTGGCTGCCCTTCCACTTTGTTTTGTTCTGGTCAGTTGATTATCATTATTTTACCAGAAGAACAATGACCTTGATGATCATTTTAATTTTAATATTATGTGTTTATTTCTAGTTTTATTTACTGTTGAAACTAATGTTATCGCATTCCAATTTCTCACCTGATCATCTGTATCTCCAGAGTATGTCCCTGTCTGGCCACTGCTTTCAGCATGCCTGTCTCTCTGTGCTGCCTGCAATGTGACTGTCCTGTTGTTTGTCAGTACAATTAAATCTTGTGTGAAACACGACCATCAAGTACACAACCACCAGCTTCCTGTCACTTAAGCAACTGTTTATTGTTCTCCCTGCAACACCATACATCATATAAGTGGTTCCTATCTGACGTACAAGTACATATCACTACATCCCCCTTTCCAGATAAGAGTCCTCTCTTCAACATACTGTAGCAGTTAACAGTTCAGGGATTTTTATCGATTTATCGAAACAGATCATATCAAACAGATCATATCTAAACAGATGATATCACTATCTATAAGAACACTTATGGTTTTTCCCTTGGCTTATTAGCTTATCCATAAAACCACTGGTATGAAACATTTTTCCAACTTATGTTTCTGTAAACTTTTTTTTCTTTTTTTTTTCAAATACATAAATAAGGGATGGGGTAGACTGCCCAAACTGTTCATCTGAGTGAAGGGAGTATTCTGCCCTGATGCTCACTCAGTGTTCATCTCTTATAGTCCTTCAGGTAGACTGGAGTCCCCCTGACTCTGACAGGATAACGTCTCTCATAGACTGGAGCCTGTTGGCTGGAGTCACGCTGGACTTCAGGTGTGACAGATGTACTCACTGCATCTGGAGCGGTGTTATCCAGCGATATTCCAGGTACTTTGGTGGGTGTTTTAGGTGCCACAGAGGTCAGCGAGAGGTGGAGTCGGTTTCTCCACAGAGTGCCTCTGGGCGTCTCGATGACGTAGGATCTCGGTGTGTCTGCTCTAGACATCACTGTGCCTCTCTGAAGCATGTCTTTGACCCTCACAAATGATCACCAGGATTCAGGTATGGCATGCCATGTGTTCTGTGTCTTCGGTTGTGGTTTTGCTTCTGCTTTTGTCTGTAACTTTGTTCTATCCTTTTCAGGTTCTCCATGTCAGGAGCAGCGCGGTAGGCCATGCAGGCCAGATAACTTCGGGTATCCCGTGACGTGCAAAGATAAACTTGAAGTGCTCAATCACAGCTTCTGATGACATATATGTTAGTTTGGCCATCTTGAGAAATAGTCTAAGTAATGTTTGTTTTCTGTCTGAAACAGGTCTGCTCCTACAGTAGCCCATGGCCTTGACGGGAACTCAGTGGTCAGCAGCGTTTCCCTGAGGTTTGTTCTCTCGTGGGCACGTGTCACAGCTCTCAATCATTTTTATGAGCTCTCTGCTGAGGCCTGGCCACCACACTGACTGTTAAGCTCTCTCTCGGCACTCAGTTATGCCGAGATGACCCTCGTGCAGCTTGGTCAGTATGTCGGCTCTGAGTGATGCTGGATTTCAATTCTGCATTGTCCTGCTCCAAAGGTTTTTCTTCGACTTCTTATATGCTACCCTCCTTCCTTTTGATTGCTCTCCTTAACTCTGCAGTAGCAGACGCTGTATACAATTCACAAAAATGTCTGATTAGGCACATACCCACATCCCACCATAACCTCAACAAATAAATTTCTTCCTTCCTCTCTCTCCACACAACCCAAAAATGTTTAAAACTAGAGCATGAATGGGCATCTTGTGAAAGCCTCACAATGAATTTCCAATGGGAAGACTGTCTACGTCCTGGGGAAATGTGCATATGACACTGCAGCACATAGTGGTCGACTGGAAATGTATATTCTATCCAACCCTGCTGCACTAACCCTTTCGGGCCCTGTCTTTATCTGTGTAAAGCCTCTCCTGCCTCGATGTTTGACCCTCCATGTGTCCACTAAATCATAATCTGTTACAATTTCCCTCAGTACACCTGCGGAGTCAACATGTGGCTCTTCACCCCTCCTGTCTAAGTGAGGATCAATAGTACAATTAAAATCCCCCTTCAGCGCTAAAATATCATCCTACTCAACCTAAGATAATTCCTGCCACAGCGCTTTGAACAGCACTGCCCTTTCCCTGCCTGTATTATGTACATACACATTCACACGCACCAAAATCAGCCTCTGAATCCTTGCCCTCACCACCAACAATCTACCTTGACACACTTCTTTCTGTGCAAATAAAACTGCAACCCTTGCACTCCTATTGATACCATGACTTAGGATGTAGGTTCCCCTCCCCCAGACCCCTCAGTCCACCTCATTCGCCTCATACACATTCACTGTATGTTTCTTGCAAATAAATCTCTGCCGCTATTTATAAAGTGACCCAATTCTTAAAACCTTCCTAAGACAAGAGGAGAAGAAAAACAGAGATAGAGAGAAAACCACAAGCCCAATATGTAATGGCTAGGCAGACAGGATGCAGTTTTCCATTTCCGTGTCGTCTTGGATTATGGACATTATTGCTCCCTTAACAGCAGTAATCGTAGAGTCGATGTATTATGCATTCTAAAGGCTTTGGTCATGCACTTTAGTTCATCTCACATGAACTTGGACTGTCTTTTGTATGTTACCTCCCCCCAAAGTGTTGTCGTCCTTTCAGACATGTAGTGTTCCTTTTAGGTTTGGATGATGCTAATTTTGCTTTCCTGATATTGTCCTGCTTGCCTTTGATAAAGATGCAGTGTTTTCCTTAAGGGCTCTTACAGACAACAGTCCAGTGACATGATAAAATTATGTGAAGTAAATCACAACTTTGTCATAAGACAGATATTTCCTGTTTGGCTCTTTCACATTAAAGGCTCCACAGGTTGTCTTTCAGCCCTATTGCCTGACAAAAATGTCAATATTGGACGATTCTGCAAAACCAAGGTTTTTTCAAGAAACTGTCTTCCCTAGAAGAATGGCCGTTGCAAGTACTCAGTTTATGTGTAAAATATATAATGAATTCGTTATATATTTTATACTTTATACTAACACTGGTCACTAGACAGCAGTCTCCCCCTGCAGAGTGCTGTGAGCAGCTTGTCCTCTGGAAATCCACCTGATGCTGTCTGCTGCTCCTGTATCAAACCACCTCCAATACCAATACACCAGAGAATCAATAACTCCTATACCAATACACCAGAGAATCAGTAACTTCAATACCGACACACCAGAGAATCAATAACTCCAATACCAAT
>NTHP01000058.1:1211416-1238341 GCA_003416845.1 Oplegnathus fasciatus
GATACACCAGAGAATCAGTAACTCCAATACCAATATTTTCTCTCTACCTGCTTCGCCAACTTCACTTCTTTTAAATTTGAATTTCACACTGTGTCTGTTCTGGTGAAATTTAACATTGTGGTGCTCTACTGCCCACCAGGTCCTCTCAGGGAATTCTTGGAGGAGTTACAGTAGACGTCCTCCCATCGAACATCCCTGAAGATGGCGCCCCGCTTGTACTTCTCTGTGACTTCCAGACAGAGAACTTAACTTCTGACTTATTACCTTTACTATCTTCCTTCACTCTCTCCCTCCCCCCCTACTCACAAAGACGGTAACCAACACAACTTAATATCAACCAGGAACTGTTCTACCACCAACGTCTCTGTAACTCCTCTTCATGTCTATGACCACTTCTTCATATCCTACTCTTCCCCTCTCTCTTCTACACATACTTTCCCTATCCTTGCAACCTTCGCTGCCTGTCTCCCTCCTTTCTTGCCTCATCTATCCCATCAGCTCTTCCCTCACTCAACTCCGTCTCACTCAGGCCCGACTCTGCCACAAACACGCTCTACTTTGTTCTCTTCTCTGGACTCTCCATCCTCTCACCTCTCGGCCTTAGCCCTCCAGCTCTGTGGTTGTCTGGCTCAGTGCTTGCTGACAGAAACACCCTACAGAACAGTAAACAATGAGTTAACAACTTTGTCATAAACACATACACGGACGTGGCCATTGGCTACATCAGCAAATGTATCGATGACGTCGTACCGAGGATTACTGTATGGACATTCCCAAATAAGACACCCTGAGTTAAGGGGGAAGTCCGTGCCGAACTTAAAGGACTTGGAGCATTTGGAGGAGTACAGGAAGTCCAGGTACACGCTCCATAGAGCTATTAGCAGTGTTAAGAGACAATACAGGGACAAAGTGGAGTCTAACTATCAGGGCTCCAACTCCAGGAACCTGTGGTCTGGATTAAGAGCTAATACAGACTACAAAAGGAAAACCAGCAGTGCTGAAATAATGTCTGCATCTCTCCCGGATGCACTCAACACCTTCTATGCACGCTTTGAGAGCAACTCCCCGGCTGAGGAGCTACAAAAGGCCCAGGACCCCATTTTCAACATGTCACTGCTCCAGTCCGTAGTCCCCACAGGTTTCAAGGAGACCACCATTGTCCCTGTCCTCAAAAAATCCAAAACCCTCTCCCTGAATGACTACAAGAGCACTCACCTCCACCATCATGAAGTGCTTTGAGCGGTTAGTCAAAACATTCATCACCTCCTCCCTCCCTGACTCATTGGACCCACTTCAGTTTGCATACAGACCAAATAGGTCAATGGACAACGCCATTGCCCTAACCCTCCACACTGCCCTCTCACACCTGGACCAGAGGAACACATATGTGAGAATGCTGTTCATTGACTACAGTTGAGCATTCAATACCATTGTGCCCTCCAAGCTTGTCATCAAGCTCAGAGACCTTGGGCTCATCACTGCCCTCTGTGACTGGATCCTGAACTTCCTGACTGGCAGACCCCAGGCTGTGCATTTAGGCTGCACCACATCCTCCACCCTGACTCTCAACACCAGCGCCCCTCAGGGCTGCGTGCTCAGCCCTCTCCTGTACTCCCTGTTCATGCATGGCTGCATGTCCACTCACAGCTCCAACATCATCAGGTTTGCTGACGACATGGCCATCACAGTATGTGTACATATATTTATATTTTACAAGCTGTTTAACATCACAGTGTATATATTTATAAGTGCAATGTCTACATTACAGTTTATTCATTTTATCACTACTGTACACCTGCCTTCCACAGTATTATTATTAAATTTTATATTTAGATTTTGTATTTCATTTTATTGTGTTATATTTAATTTTATATATATTACATTTCTGTATTTTGAACTTTTGCACTATTTTATATCTTATGTCTTATGTTGGCTTTTTACTTGTGTGGTTTTCTTTTACACATATTGTTTGAGCATTGTTAGAGGGAGCCTGAGAATTAAGAATTTCATTGCCGATGATTGCTTCACTGTAATTGTTGTGCACATGACAATAAAGAATTTGAATTTAAATCTGTAGATTGCAGATGTGACGTAATGCTGAAGCCAAGATAGGCAGTCTGAATTGTTGGTGGCTGTAAAGCATGGCTAGTAACATTTACAAGGAATCACAGTTGTCAGGCTCAATTTATATATTTATATAACAAGGTGGAAGAAGAGTATGACACAATTTCAGTCTCCCGGAGTTTGAGTCTGCCAGGCAATCTGGCATAAAAAATAGGAGAAACTAGATTCAGTGCTTCAAGCTCTTCTCCTAGTGGCATAGTGGAAAAGTCTGAGAAGGTGCGATCAAAGTAACTATACAACACTTTCGACTTTGAAGACAACGAGAGAGATAAAATAGACATACTGAAGAGGAAGTTTCAGGACTATTGTGAGCCTAGAAAAAACTTGCCTTAAACCAGGCTTAGAATGCATGATGTTGAAAAGAAAAAGGACATTCTTAAAGACTATAATGATCTCTTCAACGGACTGGGCTACTTACCTGTTTTATCACTATTACACACATTGTGCTTGCTCCCAGGAGGATCACAGTAGCATTCAGCGACAGAGTAGTTCAGGAACTTCAGTGCATGAAAAAAATCGGTGAAATAGCAAAGCAGACTGAGTCAACAGAGTGGGTTAACTGTATGGTGACTGAAGAACTTATACTGTAGTTATTATTTAACTACTGGGTACCTATTCTATTATTACAGGGTATGTATGACCTAGCAATAATCTGGACGTTTGTGAGGAACTATTACTATTACAGGGTACAGTATGACCAAACTGAACAAAATCTGGACATTTCAGGGAAGATGGAGTGTTGACTGCATCACTTAATAAATCTGATGTGATTTTATTTCAAAATGACCTTTGCCAACAGGCAAACTACATTGTTCCTTTATAATTTTGGGGGCAGTTAAAGGTTCTGTATGTAACATTCAGAAAATGCTTAACAATTACACCTGTGGCCGTTAAGTCAACTGCAGTCAGCATCCTGTTGCTCGCACTTTGTAGGTGTGAGCCAGCATCGGCCAAAACAGTGACATGATACACGCGAGACTGAACGTGATTGACAGGCATCATGTTGATAGCTTGTATTTCAATAAAGTTGTTTAAAAAATTTTTGACAGCTTGCTAGCCAGCTTTATCAATCACTGTTTGTCTACTGTAGCTTTCATTGAGAGGCTCAGCAACATCAGCAGAGCTACATTAGCTGGATGAAAACGGTGAGTGAACCTGACGGAATATTATAAATAAGATGTGTTGTCTGTGCCGAGTTGTGAGTCCGTGTTGTGGTGTGTGCCGTCATTTGTTGATGTTAGCTTAGCGGACTACACTTACTACAGCAGTATGATCCCAGAATAAACAGATCAAAAGATGCCGAAATAACTACATCATGATGCTAATTTGTAAAAAAAAGTCTGAATTCATGCTTTGTCATGTCTGTCTGCAAGACGACAAACAAACAACTTTTAAAATGCTCGTTTTTTTGAATGGAGTTCCATAGCTGCTCCATCAACATTCAAAATAAAGCCATCTAAACTCTGTATAAATATGAAGTAGTATCACAGAGCTAACGTTAGCTAGTGTTGCACACTGTTAGTGCTGTAGCGGAGCTGAAGAGAGGAAAGACACTCGGGAGCACAAAACCGTCCTGAGTCCTTTACATAGAAATCAGTCAGGCTGTTATAGGCAACCGAGAAAGTCGGGGAAGGTCTCATTTTATGTTATGTTACAATCTGTTCACACATTGGCAACAAAAAATAATTAAAAAACGCTTAATACAAATACAAATGTAAATTGTTACATACAGCCCCTTTAAAATAACTACGGGGTACATCTGTGTGTTTACTTCAGAACAAAGGTCCAGGGGACAGTGCATTGTCATGGATACTGTTGGCCTCTGAAGACGGTCTCAGCTGTCGTTCACCTCACCAGCAAACTACTGGGCTCTCGTTTATGGCCTTGTGGCTCTGCCTGCCATCTGCGGACAGAATTCACTCACTTTTAACTTGTTACCACAAATATTAAAGTCATTAAAAAGTTGAAAGTCTTCTCCGGGGGGGGCCCTGCAGACCACTTTTATGTCCCCACCAATGTCAAAATCAAACCTATACCCTCGCGTTACTCTAACGTTAACGTTACCGGAGCCCGACTCTGTGATTAACGTGATTGCATATGTTACCTTTCCAGATCCACGGCTCTGAACTGGAGTTAGGAGACCTCTGTTTTTATTTTAATTGACTTCAGCCTGGCACATCACTGCTGACTAGACACCGTAGAACCGAGACAGTTTCATCATAGGATAAAGGTGATCACTCAGAACAACTTTGTATTGATTTGCAGTGACCCTTCCCTCTAAGGGGACAAGTGGACCCAAACCATGCCAGCAAAATGCCCCCCCACAGTATAACAGAGCCACCGGATTCCCGCACTATAGGGGTCAAGCATTCAGGTTTTTCCTTTAATTTGTCACCCATGTGTATTTACTTATTTTGGGATTCTCAGTGTGAGAAATACGAGGTGTGGCGTAAGAGCGTGTGAACTGGTTGATATGCATGACTCTCACAGTCAAAGCGTGAGACTTGGCAGCTCTGTATTATGTTTTATGGGAATTTCTGATATATATATAAACATATATATATAGACATTCTTTCCATGCACTCGCCTTAACGTCGCTGCCAGTCTCTCGTTTGCAGTCCCAATCAAACACATTGAAAACTCCACGCGGTATGGCAGCGGCGGAAGAGTAGACTACTCCTTCTCCTTCTCCTGGTAAACCTTAAATTGGTGCTATCCACCTGTAATACTAGCAGTAGCTTTAGAGGGTGGTGCCTGTACTCATAGTGTACATAGCTACGTAACTAACGTTCCCACCTATTCATTTTGAAAGAGCTACGGCCAATGAGGACACTCCAACACTCAGCCAACCAATCGTGTAACTTCATCACTCACTCACTCACTCACTCACTCACTCACTCAGTGACAGACTTTTGCTTTTGTAGGGCTGGCCCTCTGCGGTCTGGCCAAAAACACGGCACAAGTTCAGGAGAGCAACAGCAGAAAAGCCTGAAGTGCAGCCACTGAAAGACACAACACTGAATGGATGGCTGAATGAGAGAAGTGCAGTACCATAAGAAATGAAATCACCCACACATCTGGGCTGATTTACAAAGCAGCAAAGCTCATTCTTCCACATCGGCTGACACAAGGAACCAGCCAAAATCCATGAGTCACATTTAGGAACTGTTGAGTGTAAAGAAAGAGCCAGAGACATTTTTTATTGGCCAAACATGTCTTCACATATGCAGGAGATGGTATCTCAGTGTGCCGTTTGTAACGAGAACAGAAACAGTAATCCTAGAGATCCATTGCTCTCACACCCAATACCAGAAAGACCATGGGAGAAAGTAGGGAGCAATCTTTCACTACAAAGCATCTGAGTTTCTCATATGCGTGGGCTATTAAGTTCCCAAAGTTTGTAAGGCATGGTATTCCTAATGTTGTCATCTTGGTTAATGGTCCTCAGAATGCCAGTGTTTAGTTCACATTTTGCAGGAAGCTGGAATTCAGGTACACCACGTCCACTCCCAGCCACGCCCAGTCTAATGATCAAGCAGAAAGAACTGTACAGACTATTAAAAATCTGCTGATAAATTTAGAGTGTAATAATGGCCACCCCTACATTGCACTATTGGAGTATTGCAATACACAGCTGGAATATCTAGTAGTCATGTGTAGTAGTGTTATCACCAATACAGCTGCTGATGTCAGCTGAAAGGAAAACTGCCAACTTGGTAGGTTGAGAGAAAAGCACAAGAAACAAAAACTCTACTATGACAAACAAGAGAGCTATCTGCACTGTAAGCTGGGGATCACTCACCAGAGGGGAGACTGTACAGGAGAAACAGAAAGTATCTGTGACAAACAGATGAAAAAACCTTTCCATCTACAAATGAAAGGGACATTGACATGAACATTGGCTCAGGGATGACAGACTGCAACAGAGGGGACTACAAACACATTCATCTGAACACACACGTCTACCAGATCTTTTACACAAGTACGAATTCCTGGCAGATGCAGAGAGTAAGAGAGGGTATATTCATGCAACCTGGGAAATGATATGCTAAGATGTCAGAGATCAGGAGGTTTTGAGTGTACATGGTCATTTAAATGACGGTTATATTAAGATCAGCAGTTTGTT
This sequence comes from Oplegnathus fasciatus, assembly GCA_003416845.1. Classification (NCBI taxonomy): domain Eukaryota; kingdom Metazoa; phylum Chordata; class Actinopteri; order Centrarchiformes; family Oplegnathidae; genus Oplegnathus; species Oplegnathus fasciatus. The sequence goes on from NTHP01000058.1 coordinate 1,217,667, forward strand.
GCATTTATGATCTTAAATACGAATACAGAAGCCAAGACAGAAAAAACAGTAAAGTTATGTTCACAGTGTAGTACTGTCGTATTAGTGTTTCTACATTCCTTAAAAACTGCCTCATCTACTTATGCTGTGGTTATTGCTATTGAACTCTAACAACATAATTAGTGCACTGAAAATCAAAGACTAATATTAAGCACCAGTGTGAAAGTGGGATTGTTCTTTCCATGATATAACAAAAGTTTCCCAGATTGACCTTAAATGATTTGTAAGTGACATTTTCCTTTTTCCTGGTTAACACAGTGCACTGCACACCAACCAGCAGGTTTCTCCTGACGTGACATTATGTACTTCCCAGGGATCACTGATGCTGTCCTTAGTAGATCCAAATTATGGTGACGTTATGGTGACAGATGAACCAGGTCACAGAAGCTTATGATGCAACCATGACACAATCCCACACTGTCCCATCATACAACACCAGTCCTCATCATCCTCCCTGCAGAGTCCATGATTAGGATCATGACACAGATAACATGCTCACTCACGATGTTTGTGTATGTCTGTGTATACCCATGCATCCCTTTGCATATGAGTTTATTACAATGATAGCCATTTTTTCATGAATCCAGTAGGAATAATAGAACAGAGCTCCTGTCCAACAGTATCTTTGCTAATCCAGGAATCTGGTGTTTCATCCTCCCACCAAGATTTGCTTCATCAACATACCTAATGCTGACCCCATCCAGCACAATACACTTTCATCTCACACTGCAATCGTGAGAGGGAAAATGGACTAGTTTAGTTCATTTAGTCAAACCTGTGTGGGTAAGTGAATGAAAGATTTATTTTTTATTTTTTATGTAATGCCATTTAAATGCCCCATCCCTCAGTGGATTATACAGTAACTATAAACCTCAAAGGGGAGAAAATAAATGAATAAATAAGTTATCCACAGACCTAAATAAATAAGATTCTTGATGAAAGTTATAGACAGTGAGTTCTGTGGATTATCCAGGGAAACAACAAAGCTCAAATCCCTGCAAGAGTTACAGCCTCCAATAATTATTTCAACCCACAATGTCAAAATGTTGGATAGCACAAACATAAGGATGATTTTGCAGTGAGGACAATGAATATTCACAGAGGACCATTCAGTAATTCATGGCAGCATGCTTTATTCAACTTTGCCTCAAACAGCTAATGTACAGCTGTTAGCTGTAGCTCACTAGCAACATTACGTGCAGACTGTGTGTGTGTGTGTCACAGCTCCTACTCTGACTGATCTCGGACCAGGAACTTTCCTCCAGCCTCTTGTCTTGTCTCTGTCACGTTCATGAAGATCTGTGATGACCCAGGCAAACTCACCGCTGTTAGCATCCAGTTGCATCTTTGCATTGACTTTTTATGCAATCGCATCACCAACTGGCTTTTGTGGTGCTATCACAATGTCATGCTACTTCTGCCTTTGCCTCTCAGAGACAACAGTCATTATTCATATGACCACATAAGGTTGCTTGTCATGAGGTGGTTTTAAGTATTTGAACAAATGGCCCATGCTGTTGTTTTTCAGTGAGGACAGTCAATGAAAACTATTGACAGTGATGTCTAAACCCTCAATAGCCAATGTTATGCAAATGTAAAGTTTATGTCCTCTGAATATTCACAGCAAAGGTCATGTCAGTCTGGCTAATAGTTCATAGTAGATATCTGTCTCTGGACAATCAGAGTGTGAACGCTGACCAAAGTTTTTAGCAAACTAAAAAAAAAAGAAAAAGAAAAGAAGGGGGGTGGATATGGCGGATTACCACTTTAAGCACCCAGAGGCTTAGTGCCACTATTATCCTCCTGTGGTGGGATTTTCTGTGTGAATTATGTAACGGTAGTGCTTCAACACAAATCAGAACACAAATTTGTCTTGTGTTTTTTTTCCACTGCTGCTCGATCTCCTCTGTTCAGCGCTCAACTCCTCAGCACTGCAATCAGAAACACGTTCTGACAGGAAGGGTGGACCAACTGTAGGCAAGCGGAGGTGTTGTCATGGCAACAGATTGACTGACAGGTGCTGCTATGATGCTGGAGCATTGCTAAGCAATAACATGAGGTATAAGAAGTTCATTACCATCATGCAGGCAGCTCTTGGAGTCGCTCCCCTCAACAAGAGAGAACTGATCCCACCGCCACGCAAACTCTGGAAACCTCCACGGTGAGTTGTTGTTGTTGTTGTGTGTGTGTGGTTGTGTGTGCATATGTGTTGTGTATGGGCATATTTCAATTGAGCATGTGTGTGAATGCTTGGGAAACAGGCCAGAGTGGAGTGCTCAAGAAATCAATGTAAGTGGACATTAATGTTGAACAGCCACTTCAGCTGTTCAACCACTTACATGTGTTTGCTCCATGCATGTTTACTGGCTTACTGAGATGCCCAGTTGTATTTTTTTTAATGCATTTCTGAAGAGAAACCCACCCCAGCCACAGCCTGTTCACCCTGCTTCCATCTGGCAAGAGATATTTAAGTATCCGCTGCCATACCACCAGACTCCACAGCAGCTTCTTTTCTCAGGCTATGAGACTTGTGAATTCATATTCTGCACTCCACCAATATTAATAGTTTTTTTGTATGTGTGTGTGTAGCATAAAGGGACTACAACTTAAATTTCGTTTATACAAGCCTGTGTTGTAAAATGACAATTAAATGAACCCTAGAATGCCCACTGATTATGGAATTTGTACAAGATCAGGGGATGTCTTATTTATAAGTTTAGGGAATTAAAGAGGAAACTCAATAATATTCAATGATTTGATTAATTTTCATGAAAATTGTGACGCGTGAATGTTGTAAAACAAATAACTGAAAACTTTAAGTGATCAATTAAAATAACTTACAGAAATGATGATCCATTTTTTCTTAAAGGTTCTAAATACATTCAGAACATTAATATAGCAGCAAACAACTATTTGCTATGTAAAGATATAGTGGAGTAATGGCGTCCTGATCAGAGAATTAGTGCATGTGAGCGACAGCGTCGTTATTTGACGACCTGGGAATAAGAGTGACCTCCAACCCCCCCTAACCAGAAACATCATCATCGTAAAGCACACTTCATTCAAACTCGACAGAAACAAAATAAAACTCAAAACTGTCTATAAATAGTCTATAAATATATATATATATATATATATATATATATATATATATATATATATATATATAATATAATATAATAATATTTAACTTGAGCAAAAAAATGTGCACATATCGTGGGTTTTGCAGAGGGTTGTGTGGGGAGGACTGGGCGGAGCGGACCAGCAGAGAGACAGAGGCCCTCCTCGCGGACAGACAGCTGCTGAGCGCCGGGGAGCTTTGGAGGAGAGAGCCAAGGGCAGAGCCGGAGCTTCTATGAAGAATAAATAGCCTACCCGGAGTCACACCGGATTCTGCTCNTGGTTATAAATGTTTGTGATATGGTGAAGTGTGAGCGCTATGTGGAAGTGTTTCTTCTGGGAATGGAGTGAGAATTAATAACTGTCACTTACCTGTTTCAGGAGAGGTAGTGGAGCTACCTGCAGAATGGTACAGCCTAGATGACTCCTGCTGATGGAGCAGTCTATATAAGCAGATGCTTTTGGCTGTTAAGGGGGGATGGACATCAGTGTGTAGCTGTGTGCACGTGATGCTAAGTTAATTCAAGTTGCCTTATTTTGTGTTGAGTTTTGTTCAGTTAAGTCAAGTTAACTGTTTATTTCTTTTTTTTAAGTTTGTACATATTTTTTTGGCTTACACGTGTAGCATGGTGGCACTTGTTTTTGTAAATAAAACACCTTTTGTTACATTGGGACAAAGTTTCTCTCGTCTGCCTCCTACTTACTAGCCACTTTGGTCAGGCTTCCCCACAGTGACAGTGGGAATATTAAAATGCTGTCCTGTTCCTGCTCACCTGATCTGGAGTTGTTGACAATCAAATGCAGACCACATTATCTACCAAGAGAATTTACATCGGCCATTATTACAGCAGTTTATATACCTCCACAGGCGAATACAGAGGCTGCCCCTTTGCAAAGACTTGAAGTGCTCACAGACCAGTAATCCTGATGCTGCGCTCATTGTTGCTGGATATTTTAATCAGGCTAACCTGAAGAAAGTTATGCCTGAGTTTCATCAGCACATTGATTGTGCCACAAGGGGAATAAACACTCAAAGTATGTAGACAAACTACGGTGCATGTCTCCAGTGACGTGTGAGGTCAGGAAATGGACAAGCCAATCAGAGGCCGTCCTACAGTCTGCACTACATGATGCAGTCAAGTATTGATGCGTCTCTAGTAAGTGAGCTAAATAACTTTTATGCTCGCTTTGAGGCCATCGGCAGCCAACAAGCAAAACAGCTGAAGCAGTGGTTAATGGATGAGTGGGTGAACACCTATCACCCTCTCTAAGCATGATGTCAGGAGGGCTTTCAAGCATGTGAACACCAAGAAAGCAGCAGGACCAGGTGGTATCAGTGGGCAGGTCCTCACACTATGTGCTGACCAACTGGCGTCAGTGTTCACAATGATATTCAACCTGTCCCTGGCTCAGTCTGTCATACCCACGTGCTTCAAGAAGTCCACCATCATTCCTGTGCCCAAGAAAACAAGACCAGCCTGCCTGAATGACTACCGCCCAGTGGCACTCACCTCTGTCGTGATGAAATGCTTTGAACGGCTGGTCAAAGATTACATCTGCTCCTCACGACCCAGAACACTGGACCCACTGCAGTTTGCCTACCGTCCCTACTGTCCCAACCGATCAACGTATGACACCATAGCACACATCCTCCACACCACCGTATCCCATCTGGACAAGAGAGGGAGCTATGTGAGATTGCTGTTCATTGACTACAGTTCAGCATTTAGCACCATAGTTCCCTCCAGGCTCATCGCAAAACTCAGGGACATGGGATTAAACACCTCTCTGTGCAAGTGGGTCCTTGACTTCCTGAAAGGCAGACCGCCACTTCCTCCATCTCCTCTGGTTTGGGGAAATGAATCGCTCTGTGGAGGATGGACATCATTTCCTCCATAACGTGGACAGTCCTGCAAACTGTGGCTAGTGGCATGCCAAAGATGTCTGCTTAAAAGGTTTCTATTTCTTTCATTGCTTGATAGGCAGTGTAAGAGCTCACCTAGCTTCCTAGGTTCTGAGTCAAAAAGTTACTGTAGCCTACATGATTACTGTATCATAGACGTGAAATGTCTAAATGAAAAAGACGTGTTTGCTTTGAAGTCTGTCCTGGTTAATGACTAATGATGAGGTACAACTACTTCTTGCATTAATGTATCGTGATCTTAGTGCACTTAACTGTAAGCCTTAACTGTAAGCCTGTCAGAGTATTAACCTCTTGATGTTTGAGTACCAAGAAGACAAATGGCAGGTACGTATGTATGTGGAATGAAGGCTAATCCATTTCAATATTATTAAACTATTAAAAGTATAAAACCTCCCCTTTACTTGCCAATTTATTAGGTAGACTTAGATAAAGCTAATGTAGTGTAATGTAATACAACAGCCCTGCAATAAATGTTAACCTCAGCAAGGTTATAATGTTAAGTTTTTTATGTGGTCTGTTTTTGAGGTGTTTGTACATCGCATATGAATGTGATAGACTAAATATTAGAAACACCCTTCCATACAGTATAACCCAGGACAGTTCAACAGCACCACAAACTGCAGCTGACACAAAAAATAAGTCAACACCTCTCTAAAACATTAAATAAAGACTATACAATATTAAACTACATTAGTTTTTATCTAGGTGTATCAGGTAAACTGTCAAGTCTACTTATAAATGGGTAGACCGGTTAATAGAAAAGCATAATGGTTAGACCAACCTACAAAGCTAGAGATATGGCCAATATGGCATGTCTCCTCTCCATCCTCCACTGCTTAGTTGATGGATTTGCCTCCTCAGTTGGGCAGCCTCCTCTTTAGCTTGTTTGCAAAGCATACGGCAATGGCAACAGCAATCCGGGTCTGATCTATTTTGTCTAATTTTCTAATGTCTGATGTCTATTTTGTTTCTCCTCCTTTTATTCACCAATGTCCACAACAACAACCTTCCACAATCTTTTTTCCCGCCACTGGCTTTTTATATGTAGGCTACAGATCTTGTAACACTCAAAATATAAACATATTAATTTTTAAAATGAAACCGAAAAGGAGCAGGGTTGTGTTTTATATCATATTCCCTTTTATTGTAAATATACTGTACATTACACTGAAGATAACCGTAGCAGACCCATATTGCCAAGACAAGCTGATATGGTGACATGAAGGTCATTTTGCAAAATCAGTCAAGTAAGCAGCTGCGTCCTCCCATCCTCAGTAGTCTGTACTCCGGAGTTGGACTTGCGAAGTCCGAACTACCAAGTACGTAAGTCCGCACTTGGCGTACCTGGTATTGAGAAAGGCCTAGAGAGTACATTTAGCTCTGTCCAACCAGTTCTGGGAGAAATGGAACACCCTAAACAAAAACCAGCAAGATGAATTGGCGATAAGAGATGACAGTACTTGGATTAATCACTTTAGTGAATTGTATAGTAATATTAAAAAAACAATAATCAATACAATAAATGGAAAACTCTGGAGGTGGTGATAAAAAACAACCAAAACCCTCTAGATTATCCAATAACAGAACAAACAAAGAAGGCTTGTGGAATTGATGGAATCCTCAACGAAATGATCAAATACTCAGACCTTAAAATCAAACTGACTATACTCAAACCATTCAGTACAAGTCAATCAGCTGGCACTTTTCCAGACATCTGGAACAAAGGTTTAACAACCCCAATTCATAAATCCGGAGATAAACATGATCCAAATAACTATCGGGGGATCTGTGTCACTAGTAACCTGGGGAAAATATTCTGCAACATCATTAATAAACAACTTGTTAATTTTCTTAATGACCACAACGTTTTGCATAAATGCCAAATTGGATTCTTGCCAAAATCCCGCACAACAGACCATATATTTACCCGCCACACTTTAATTGATCAAGAATTAAACATAAAGAAAAGAAAGGTCTATGCCTGTTTCGTTGATTTCAGAAAAACCTTCGATTCCATCTGGCACGAGGGCCTTTTCTATCAGCTCATTGAAAATGGCATTGGGGGAAAAACATATGATTTGATTAAGGACATATATACAAAAAGAAAATGTGCTATAAAGATTGGAGACAAACAAACAGCCTTCTTCTCCTAGGGCCGGGGAGTGAGGCAGGGGTGAATCTCAGTCTAATTCTCTTCAATTTGTATATCAATGAATTAGAGAACCAATTAGAGCATCTTTGAATATATTTTTTTAATCAAAACACCTAGTTAACTGTCAACTGTCTGGCTAGCTGTCAACTGTTAATTGCTACCTGCTCCTGTTACCAACATTCCAGAGGAGAAACTGCACTAAGAAGCTAAGAGAAGAGTCATTTTACAAAGAGAAGAAAAATTAAAGGCTCCTTGTTGGTAACATACGTTTGTAGGCTAGAAAAGCGAACAAAGTAAATAGTTACCCTAACTCCCCTTAGAGTAAACAAGTGGTCGCCATGGAAACCAGTCAGCATGCAGCAAAGCACAGCACAGCTCTAAGAGCAGAGAGCAGGGAGGTTGAGTACCCTGCTAAATGTAAGAGTGGAACAGCTCGGGAGAAACACAAGGATAAGACACTGCGTGAAAACCCAGAGGTCCTCTTCACTGACTACGCCCAACAAAAGGAAGGAAAGAAGAAGAACAACCTCATATTCTTCACTGATTCCATCTACATCTGGAAAGATACTCTGTACAGCAATTATGCATATGTATCCAACAAGGGCATTGGCTCAGGAGGCAGATTATAGATCTGTAAAGATGAATACCTTGACAAGGATGACACTCTGCTGACCATCACATACTACACCAAAGGAAAGGTCATGGTCCAAGGGAATGAAGCCAACCTGGAGTCCTTTGAAGAGGCATTCCTCCTGTTTAAAGCGGAGGTGGACACCAAGAGCATCAATGTCCCCTCTGACAATGAAGATGAGGCGAGCCCAGTAGAGAACCCCACCACCTTGCCCATCTCTGCCCCTCCCACACCTGCCAGCTCCACGAACCAGCTGAAGGAGAGTAGGGCCTTGCTGGAGCTAGACTTTGCTGAATTCAAAGAGCTGACCCAGGCCAGGCTGTGTTGTCTGACCCCCGAGACAACACTCTACAGCAGCTAAAAGAGGAGCTCCAGCAGCTCAACAGAGACGACCAGGTCTTGGCATCTGTCCTCAGAGGAAGTGTACAGGCACTCAAACAGGAGAAAAGTGTGCTCCATGCTCAGTTAGTCAAAATGAAGGAGGATGCTGAGAATAGAGAAAGAAGCTTCATCAGGCAAGTCCAACACCTGACAGACCAACTCTCACAATGAAAAGTACAGAGACACAGACTCTCCCTGCCAGTGTCACACACCCCTGCCTTGTCTCTGTCCCACCCTCTCTGCTCTGCACCCAGCCCAACAACACCCTGGCACCTCCTCGTATATCCACACAGCCAGCTGCAAACAGCCAGCTCTGCCCATCCCAACAAAAAGGAGACCCTCAGGAGCGATCAATGCCTGGTGATCCACAGAGGAATAAATTACGTGCACAGCTTCTGTGAGGACACTGCTGAGGCATTGAAGAAGATGGCGGAGCAGGCCAATAGGGAATTCCCTGACACCTGCATTGTGGTCTCCACCCTGCTGCCTAGGGCAGACGCCCCTTCTCATGTCATTCATGACATTAATATGGAGATTAGAAGACGATGTGCCACCTTACCCAATGTCCACGTGGCCTTCCACCAAACCATCGGCACCTGGAACCTCTATGATGGACTCGATCTACACAAAGAGAAGGTGGAAATATTTGCAAAGACCCTCAAAGGCACAGCCCTGGGACGTAGTCCTTCCACTTACATCCCCCCTGCTGTGAGGAGACACAACAGTTCAGCCTGGACCTCCTGCTCCTCACACAGCAACCACCTCACCATTGTGAAACACAACTAGAGAAGGCTACCTCCCCCCTCCTCAGCCCTTGCCCACCAACCCCCTTTACAGCATCAGCAGCAGAGACCAGCAGCAGCACCTGCCCCCTGTCCCCCCACCCACCCACAGCAGCGGAGCTATGCAGCAGTAGGTGCCCCTGGTCCCCCTCCCCACCCACAGCAGCGGAGCTATGCAGCAGTACCTGGACCCCCTCCCCACCCACAGCAGCTGAGCTATGCTGCAGTGTAACCCTGCCTAATGCCACAGTCCCTCCCCCTACTACCTCTGTGCAGGGAGACATCAGGGATATGCTGCACACCCTGTGTACCTGGCTTCTGCTCAGCTAAGATGTACATACTCAGAACACTTGAGTAACAGAACAACATGGAAATGTATTATTAGTTAGTAGTAGTAACAATAGCAATAGTAGTACTAAATACAGTGGTAATTTTAGTGAAAATAGTACATACCTCCATGGAATTAATGCCAAATTATTATTCAGTATTGTGAATACTCTAATCTAGTCACCCTAGATGGCATTGCCCTGGCCTCCAGCGCCACCGTAAGGAATCTTGGAGTAATCTTTTATCAGGATATGTCTTTTAACTCCCATATAAAACAAATTTCAAGGACTGCCTTTTTTCATCTACGTAACATTGCAAAAATTAGACACATCCTGTGTCAAAAAGACGCGGAAAAACTAGTCCATGCCTTTGTTACTTCTAGGCTGGATTATTGCAATTCCTTATTATCAGGCTGCTCTAGTAAGTCTCTAAAGACTCTCCAGCTGATCCAGAATGCTGCGGCACGTTTACTTACAAGAACTAGGAAGAGAGATCATATTTCTCCAGTATTAGCTTCTCTGCACTGGCTCCCTGTAAAATCTAGAATAGAATTTAAAATCCTTCTCCTCACCTACAAAGCCCTTAATGGTCAGGCACCATCGTATCTGAAAGAGCTCATAGTTCTGTATTACCCTACTAGAACGCTGCGCTCTCAGAATGCAGGGTTACTTGAGGTTCCTAGAGTCTCCAAAAGTAGGATGGGAGCCAGAGCCTTCAGCTATCAAGCTCCTCTTCTGTGGAATCAGATCCCAGTTTCAGTTCGGGGGGCAGACACCCTCTCCACATTTAAGAGTAGGCTTAAAACTTTCCTCTTTGATAAAGCTTATAGTTAGGGCTGGCTCAGGTGAGCCCTGAACCATCCCTTAGTTATGCTGCTATAGGNTGAGCTCCTCTCTTCTCCTCTCTCTCTCCTTCTGTACTCATTCATGTCCCATTAATGCATGTTACTAACTTTATATCTTCCCCGGAGTTTCTGTGCTTTCTCGTCTCGCAGGTTCCTGTGGATCGTTGTTGCAGACTGCCTGCCGCCGTCGGCCTGCTTGACCCCCACTGCTGCTATTATTATTATTATTATTATTACAACTCATATTTCTATTACTAGCCATATTTCTATTATTAGTCGTACTACAATTTTTAGTCATATTTCTATTATTAGTTATTCTTCCATTGTTATTAATGTTATTATAATAATAGCTGTTATTGCTATTATTAGTCATATTTCTATTGTTATTATAGTTGCTGCTGCATTCCTGTCTGTCTGCCTGCCTGCCTGTCTGTCTGTCTGTCTGTCTGTCTGTCTCTCTCTCTTTCTCTCTCTCTCTCTCCTCTCTGTCTCTCCTCTCTCTCTCAACCCAACCGGTCAAGGCAGATGGCCGCCCACCTAGAGCCCGGCTCTGCTCGAGGTTTCTGCCTCTTAAAAGGAAGTTTTTCCTTGCCACTGTCGTGAGTGCTTGCTCACGGTGGGAATTGTTGGGTCTCTGTAAATAACATTATTAAGAGTACAGTCTAGACCTGCTCTATATGTAAAGTGTCATGAGATGACTTTTGTTGTGATTTGGCGCTATATAAATAAAATTTAATTGAATTGGATTAAATGTATAGATAGTTGTAAGTGTTTTCAATATTTGCCTCACTACATGGGTTCATTTTGATTGTTTTTAATGTGTTCATTTCATATAAGCTGCTGGAATATTCAGGGTCTCCACTCCTCAACCTTTGAGCTGAAGAGTGGAATGATGGTTGATGGAGTGGATGAAATCTATCAAAGACATCGATGTAATTGTGTCAAAATGATCTGCTCACTCACTGTTCTCCAGGATATAATGAAGTCATGGTGCCCCCTATAAAATTAAAAAATATAAACAAGGGCAGAACTTCCGGGGGGATCTTGGTGTGGTGTAAAGGAAATCTTTGCCGTCAGATCTCACCAGTAAAACAGGGTAAATCACATTTGGTTGAGAGCTATATCTCTGTGACATTTATATACCCCCAGTAGATTCTCCTTATTTTGAAGAAGACATTTTTGAAACTCTCCATTCAGAAATCTGCTATTTCCAGGCCCAGGGAAACGTGCTTCTAACTGCAGATCTGAATGGACAAACAGGAATTGAACCTGATGTCATCGACCCACAAGGCAACTACCATGTGTTTGGTCAGTCTCCCATGTTTACCACACCAACCATCACCCGCTGGAAAAACCCTGACTGTGAACTAAATCAAAGTGGCAGGGAGGTAGTGCATCTCTGCCGGGCCTTAGGCCAGTACATAGTTAACGGTAAGTTCAGAGGGGACTCTTCACATACTCCTCAGCTCGTGGGTCTAGTGTAGTAGACTATGCAATCACTGACATGGACCCCTCCACCATCAGTGCATTCACTGTCAGACAGCAATCCCCCCTTTCAGACCACAACCAAATAAAAGTTCTTTCAACTCTCAGGTCAAATGAGTGACACAAAAAGGGAACCCAGTAAGCTGTATAAATTAAATCCTACTTACAGATGGGCCCCCGACAGCGGAGACAAATTCATCATGGCCTTGAACTCACCTGATCTGATAAATGACATATCAATATATGACCAAATCAATATGTCCCTACCAGAGATGGTGTAAACAAGGCCACTGATGATATCAATATGATATTTCATAAAGCAGCTATTAAAGTTGACATAAAATAAAAACAGAAGCCTGTTAAAAGGCAAAATGCTGACAAATGGTTTGATCAAGAATGCAAGACCATCAGAAAAGACCTGAGAAAAATAGCAAATGAAAAACATTGCCAACCAAACAGCCCAGCCTTATGCATTAGGTACAATGAAGTTTTAAATGAATATACACATACAATTAGGAAAAAAAATAAATTTATACCCACATAATACTTGAAGATATTAAGAACGCCATTTGTCAAAAAATCAATTCTGGGATATGTGGAACAACTTCAACACACACACACACAGCAAGGGATAACAACGTGAGCCCACACATACACAAGCTCAGACACAGGCACAGACACACAAACACAGACAAATATAAAGATTCAAACAGATCACACACACACACACACACACACACATACATAGAATATACTGTATATATGTAAATAACGAATCGTACTATTATAATTAATGTTGATACTTTGGCAACATTGTTTTGCAAACTTTCATGCCAATAAAGCTCCTTTGAATTGAATTGAGTACATTTAGAGACAGAGGGAGTACATTTAGAGACAGAGGAAATACATTTAGAGACAGAGTACATTAAGAGACACAGAGAGTACATTTGGAGATAGAGAGAGTACATTTAGAGACAGAGAGAGTACATTTAGAGATAGAGAGAGTACATTGAGAGATAGAATCAGGCTATACGGCATGTTAACAATATATTTGACAATGTGGCAGATTTATCCAATCTGAAAAAGTCTCATCACAGATCAAAAAAGTAAGCCAGTGAAAAGTGGTTTGATGCAGACTGCAGACATCTGAGAAAAACACTCAAGTTTATCAAATCAAATCAAAAACACAGACAACCTGACAACCCTGAGCTCCGCCTCCAATATTGGGAAACACTGAAATTATACAGATGAACACTCTTAATTTAAGAACACTCTGAATTTAAAGGGAGCAACATGCACAGCACCAACTTGATGTAATTAAAGAATCCATCCACTCAAATTATTTCGAAAAAACCACACAAGGAAGAATTGGCGATTCAAAATGGTGAAATATGGGAAAAAAAAAACACTCTGAAAACCTGTATAGTACCATTACACCGAATTCAGAAATTGGAGCAGAGAGCCGAGGGCAGAGCCAGAGTTTCTATGAGGAATAAATAGCCTAGCCAGAGTCACACCGGATTCTGCTCTGATCCGGAGCTGTTTACCAGCGGGAGGAGAGCTCAGAGTTTATTTTTTAAAATTTAACTTTTAAACTTTTAAACTTTTAAACGAGGCACCCTTTAGCATCTGTATGAGACGCATCAGGCTTTCAACTAACTCCAGTGTAAATGAGAACGGGTTGGGGAAGGTACATAGTATTGATTTGTTTTGGTCTGAGATGCTGGTGCTCTACTGAGACAACTAGTGGCAGTAAGTCAGTGAATGTCGCATATATAACCTTTAACATAGCATGAACCATATATGAAAGTAATTGCACTTTTAGAGATAAAATACAATTTAAGTCAAAATATGATAACAGTGTAACTTACATGCACGCATAATAAAATATAAAAACACTCCCATTTCGTTATTAAAAGTATCAGAGAGGTAATAAAATTTGATACTGTACGCATCAGCCACATGGACCTTGCGATGCATTCAAGCCATTTGATTTACTCAAAGCTTCAGCAGCAGAAACAGTCGCTGTCAGAATTGATGTTATAAAGCATTTGGATTTGTTTTTATCTGTCCTAAGTATTGTTGTTGTTACTGTTGTCATGTTTTGAATGAGGAAAATCGTCATCAAGTACGATTACACACTCGTACACCCACCATTGATTGAAAGCAACAAATTCATACCCTTTCTCACAGGATTGCTGAAAGGCATTTTGGGAAATGCCAATCACAACACATACATCACAAAAGAACTCCTTCAATATATGTAACAGTGGAGCTGTTAGTAGGAGCTCGAATGTTTTCTCTGACCAGAGGGCAGGAGCTGAGTTGGAACAAATGCGTCTGTGTGTGTGTGTTACCACTCATAGTTATTCCATAATGTGGTGGGCACATGACATTACTGATTCAGAGTAGTAACGTCTGAATAATGAATGGATTCAAAGGGCTGAATTTATAATCGTGTGTATGTAAAATGCCCATATTTGTGTGTGTGTGTGTGCATAATTTTCACTGGGCATGCCCCCCCCTCCACACACACACACACACCCACCCACCCCACCCCGACTTTTCAAAATCCCATTTTTGCCTCCCCTCCACCTTTTTTGTTTCAGTTTGATGTCTTCACTAAAATCTCTCCAACAGTGTCTTCTGACTGTCCAGCTGAGAGAAGCGAGGAGTAGCATAATAATGTTGATGTACTCATCTGAGTCACCTTCAGATATTACCATGTACTCACAGCAATTAAGCTTTACAAGCAGCAGCAAGTGTTGTTGAACTTTTTTTGCCTCATATTTCGCCTTTCAGACTGCCCTACAGGGTGGAGTTTGTAGGGGTGATGCAGCCTGAGAGCAAGACTGCAGGTACTACTACTTCTCATCCATGTCACACCTCTGTCCTCTCTTACCTACAATACACCTGGGAAAGAATCTTTTTGGTGCCTGATCCATTCCTGGCAGTCTTCTGCAGATATGCTCAGACATCCATCCTGCATGAGGAAAAGAATTCCTCAATGGTGTCGAGGAAAAGTGACACCATCCTGTGATGGGCAGTTGGGGCGGCAGTACCTCAGTCTGTAGGGACTTGGCTTGGGGACCGGAGGGTGGCTGGTTCAAGTCCAGCTTGGACTACAGTATGGAGTGTGGACTGGTAGCTGGAGAAGCACCAGTTCACCTCCTGGCCATTGCTGAGGTCCACCTGAGCAAGGCACCGAACCCCTTACTGCTTGGAGTTCTGACTATGTGGCAGCTCCAACTAATGTGTGTGTTTTCGTGTGTGTACATGACAACAACAGTGTAAAAATGTAATTTCCCCAATGAGGGATTAATAAAGTATTATTATTGTGATCATCTGTGACTGGAAGAGATGGTGAAACACCACATCGTCCCATACTAAATGTTCTGGATTCCACCTCACCTGCCCCCTTTCCTCACCTGGTACAGTCTTTCATAGAGGTCATCAAGGAATGAAAGTAGGTGCTCAGTGTTGTTTGTCCCAATTAGGTCAATTAGAGTTAATGCATTTTTATTTTTTTTAAATGTCTTTTCATATGCAGATATAACAGAATGTACCAAACTGAGGTCTAATTTAAAGTAATCTTGTGTTTTGAGTTTTGGTGGTTGAGTTTGAGTGAGAAAGCAGATGAAAGATGCGGTCACTGAATGCATTTTTTGTCCTGAAATGAAATGTGATCCACAGTTTAATCACATTGACTTCTGCTGACTATGTGAAGAGGTTTCAAAAAAAGTGAACTTAGTGAAAGTATTGAGAAATATGTGTTACCAATTGTAAAAACACTCACATAAGTCTTGCATGCAGCAGTAGCAGCAAAGCCATCCTCCTCCCTCTCTCCCTCTCCCTCTCCTCTCTCTCCTCCTCCTCCTCCTCCTCCTCAGTCTTGCTCGGTCTCCGCTCTGTCAACAGCTCCTGCGTCTCTCTCTATCGCTCCTCTTTTTTATCTGTATATCTCTCTGGCATTGTTGTCGTCTATCACCATGCGTCTTGGCATCTCCTCCTTCATTTCGGATATCCTGAGCACCTCCAGTAACATCTGTTTCTGCTGGACCGAGGGCAAGGTAGACTCAAACCTCCTCCACCTCCACCGCCCAGCTGCTGTGCTCTGGAGCAAGGCAGCAGCAGGGGCAGCAGCAGGGCTCAGGACCTCTGGGTGCTGCTGCAGACACACACACTCTTATTTGATTGCATGATGGGCTGCTGCGGATACACTGTGGTGTGTGTGTTAAGAGTTCGAGTTTGCTGTGTGTGTGTGCGTGTGTGTGTGTGCGTGTGTGTTTATTTGTGTGCATGAATTTGTCATTATTGTCAAAGTCTGGCTTGCTCAGCTGTTTACTATTGGATTGGTTGAGTTGATATTACAATATTATATAATATACAGTACAAGTTTGTGCATTTATGTGTGTTAGCCTTGGTGGCAGTCTGGTGGTGTGTTGAGAGGTGAACTGTACAGGGTTGGTATTTGGTTCATAGAGGCTACTGTGGTTTTGATGGTTCTTATATTAACCAAACGATCAAGCATCTTCATGTGCTGATGGAAACAAATACTTTTAATTGGATGTTGTCTCTGGCTGGTAATATTACATCAGACCCTTCTCATATTTTATTTGAAGAATATCAGCTTTTGCCATCAAACACAAGATTTAGCGTCCCACAGACCAGACTGAACAGACTGCGAAACTCTTTTGTTCCTCAGTCTGTCAAACTGTTAAATCAGAGTTTGGGTTCTATAGGCCTCAGTGTACCTGTATAGACTAACTGAATGTAAAAGTGAGCAATTACATTGATTGCAAGGCAGCTACTTATACGTAATGTCTGATGTAATATATGTTTGTAATATTTGTTTTGTTGTTTTGTTAAATGTTATGTTTCATTATGTACGTAAAACAGTGTACGCCTTGGGACGCAAGATACATTTCAGACAAATATTCTGATAATCACTCAATCAATCAATCAATCAATCAAAATCAGTTTCATCTCTGTGCATCTCAGATGTTTGAGATGTATTTAGCCTAGCTTAATACAAAGACTGGACGCAGGGAGAAATTGCTAGCCTAGCAAAAGTTCCATAGCTCTATCAAAAGTGAAAAACCACAACTTTCAGCAGATTTCAATCTGCCCTATTAACCCTTTGCATCTTGTTAGCTCGCAAGCTAATCACCAATTATCATACTGTGTATTACCATGCTGACTCGCAGACTCACCCACTAACAGTGATTTGGACCTGGCCTGACTGTAGTCACTGTGCCTGGCAGTTGTTGGTCAAGCAACCTCTTCTAAAACCAAAAGGTTCTTCTAGAGATGGTTGATCCATCAGTTTGGTCCAGACTGAAATATCTCAATGACTACTTGGTGAAGTGCTATGAAATTAGCTAGACACATTCATGTGCCCCTCAGGATGAATTATAATAACTTGATCTTACTTGATAATAACATGATCCACTGGCTTTTCATCCATCAGGTGAACATTTTAATTTGTCCAATACTTTGGTTTATAAATACCTGCAGAACTAGTGACATTCCCATCAGCCTCAGTACTTTGTGTTTACTGCTAATTAGCAACTGTTAGCATGCTAACATGCTACACTAAGATACTGAACATGGTAAACATCTCCTGCTGAACATCAGTGTATTTACATTTTTATTGTAGCCTTCACATGTTGTACATCAGTACATCAGTATTATTGTACATCAGTTAGCATGCTGATGTTAGCATTTAGCTCAAAGCACTGCTATGTACAAGTAGCCTACAGCTTCACAGAGCCCGTGGCATGGCTGTACACTCTTAATACATTTCTGTTTGGTAAATGAAAATGCCTGTGTTTGTGCCATGTTAGGATAAGATAACTCCTGTAACTAACTTGATGCACAGGTGAAACAGATCTTACTAACTGGCTTTATTTTACAAAATATCAGAAAAAAACATTTCAAAACCAAATTAAATCCTATCATTGCACAAATTGAAATGTTTTGTATATTAATTATTGGACTTAAGAATATAACATTTTGTGCAGAAGGACATTGGTCAGGTTTACTTTCTTGGGCAGAAATATATACTGTAGGTGGGTGAGTTTTCTATTAAAGTTAATTGGCTTTCATTTGACTGTGTCAGGTGAATTTCTCATTTGGGTTTGAATAATTAATGCCACCTGGAATTGTGCCCATCTTGCTCAGGTCAGCTCATTTTTGCATGCAGTTAAAGGATGTTATACAATGTTTGGTTGTAAAATACATATTTATTTGCTGCTTCACAAGGCTGTTTATAATTCCATACTCTGTCAGCAGTATCAGAGTATATCAGATACACCAGATACAACAGATACAGTACGTGTGGGTGTTTGTATGTGTGAGATCATAATGACAAGAAGATATAGACATGACTTTACTGATACTGACAGACATCCTTTGGGTGTGTATGTGTGTGTGTGAGAATCAGGGATGGACAGACAGATAGAGAGAGAGAGAGAGAGAGAGAGAGAGAGAGAGGTATAGACAGACTTGAATTTTTGAATGTAATTTAACAGTGACACTGCTGCTTGAAATGTTACTCCGATGGAGCTCATGGTGCGTGTGTGTGTGTGAGCGTGCTAGATTGATGGATTTGTCCCCGGACTGGAGCAGTATTAGATTCAGTGCTGGGCGTCAGCAGGGGAATGCAGAGGCAGCTGCGGATCTGTCGCTGATAAACCAATCAAACACTACAGCAGCCTCTCTGTCCACACACAGCTGGAGAAACACATCGTCAATCCTGCTCTATTTATCTGATAGTCATTACTGTAACACAGCCCAGAGGCATCGATTCAGCTAAAGCTAAGGTGTGGCAAGGTCATCTGACAGTAAACACTGCCAACATACAGTACAGATAGCAAAGGCAACACTGTGTACACCTGCATCTATTTATTTTGACCATAATTCTTCAAAACACCAAACATTTTGACAAGCAGCTTCAACAACCTGATTCATTACATTCATATAATGGCATGATATAATACAAACTATGGTAAAATCTCAAAGTAAAGTGAAAACACAGCAAATACAGAGAATGACATACACTCTCAGAAATAATGGTACAGTTTTTGTCCCCCAAGGTACAATTTACACTAATGTACCCCCTAGGGCTAATTTTGGACCTTTTTGAGGGCAAAAAGGCACATATGTGTTCCCAAGCAGTAAAAGGTACATATATGTACCATTTCTTCTGACTGTTAAGGTACAATATCAGGAGGCAATGTGTGTTAGACACCAAAAAAAGTTAGGTAAATATTCATTTTACTTTTATATTTGAGGGTTTTACTGTTTCCTTATTTGTTTAAGGTAGATTTGAACTTGTAGGCTATGGTTGAGCAGCCTTGAAATAAAAGAAATAAAAGTGGAAGGTGCTGAATCCTGAGCACAGATATATGACTGATTCATACTGAATTAAAGATTGGACCTGTTTTTCATGAGCAACATTTTGGCAATAAAATGGTATTTTTTCAGACAAATAAATCAGGAGAAAGTGAGTTTGTTCCCACCTAAGGGTACAAATAAGAACCCAATGTTAAGGGTACAACAGCTGTAACTTAGGAGGGTGCTTCCCCAGTGACAAGCCGTTGTACACCTAAAGGTACAAATTTAGCACATTATTTCTGACAGTGTAGGAATACACTAGACCTCATGAATAACATCAGAACATGCTAAATGCTTTAGAACCACTACCAACCACAGACTTAAGGTCTGAAAATAAGTATGTACTGCTGAATAAAAAGGATAGGGCTGGATTTTCTTAGGTCACCAAATCTCATGAAAAGACCAAAACCAATGGTGTGTTGGTCCGTCTATAAATACTTTCTGATTTCCATACCCTGTCTGTGGCTCTCAGTCTCCAGCCTGTTGGTTCCAACTGAAAAAAAAATCTTAATCACATATCACAAATACATATCACAAATACATATTTTCATTTTTAAAAAAGGTTCAGTAATTTCCTGCTCACTGTAGTTTTTAACAAACATTACTCAAACAGGAGGAAATAGTACATTTGTTGGGGACTATTTTCAGCGGCAGAGTAATCCACATTTGGTACTCTGGTGAATATTTCCAGTAGCAGGATGTTATATGTGGTAGAGTTCAGCAACCTGACCTGAACCGGACGAGTGCCCACAGTTTGATTATTTTCAAGTATAACATAATAAAAAACTTAAATTAACAGGGAAGGCAGATCATTTATTAGTTTGAGATTCTGTAGTGTTGCATGCTGGTAGTTTGCGTTGTCAGATTAGTTCTTGATTATTTTGTGAGGAAGACTTTCCAATGGCATATATAACTTTGTAAACTCAAAGCCTCTGTCTCAGGTCGGGTTCGGGTCTTGAATTCAGCAGTACCAGGCAAGTTCAATTGGGTTGGGTCTGAAATTGCTATTTAAAATGGCGGATTTGGCAGGTTGGGGAAACAGTTTTGTGCTGAGGAAACGGATCTGCTCATGTGCGAAGTGAAAGCACGCAAGCAGACCATCTACGTCCCTGTGTGTGTAACAAGCAGAGTGTACGCGCGTTGTGAACTTGCTTATGTGGGTGCATCTTACCATCTGAATAATGCGCCCTTTAAATAGCAGGAAAATACTGCGCCATTGACTTCAGACCAGGTTTTTGTTGGTCAATGGCACAATCGCTTCCTGCTGCCTCAAGATAGCAATGCGCCTGACCACACCTCATTTTAAGACCAACACGCCCATGGGCGCACAGATGGGCGCAGGGACATTTGCTACTTACACAACATGGGTGCTGGGTGTGAAAATGATAACTGTGTCGGTCGGAAACTAGCATTGACAGTTGCGCTGCGCTGTTTGCGCCGGGTGTGAGATAGGGCCTAAAGTGTTTCTCTGTTGCTCTCTGCGCAGTGAAGGCTGTTTGTGTCAGCACAGTGTCACTCTAGACTGGAGTTGGGAGGAGGGGAGTGCCATTTTTATTTTATGTGTGTGTGTGTGTGTGTGTGTGTGTGTGTGT
>NTHP01000058.1:1238744-1275182 GCA_003416845.1 Oplegnathus fasciatus
GGGTGGGTGGGTGGGTGTGTGTGTGTGTGTGCCTGTGGCAGAGTGCAAGCATTAGCCAGGGGTGGGTGGGTCCACACTGTATTTCTTATTCTAATCAGTGCTGTCCTTTCGGGGCTGTAGGCGAGTGCTTCTACAGATTAATGTTCCTCTATCGATTGATCCATTTGGCTGTGTGGACAGATGGCACCCTAAGGTGACTCACAGGCCACAGTATCCACTATCTCTCAGTTTACACACTGCAGCACATTGGTACACACTATAATAATACTGACTGTTTGTGCTAGGTGTTAGGCCATCACAGGTCACTTTCAGGTTATGTTGGGGACAGCTGTCATCTCTCTCTGAAAGTCAAGTATGAAAGTCACTATTGACTATGGTCAAATTGAAACTGGTTTAACTTGAGCACAGCAGTAAGACTTAAAAGACCACCGTGCAACAGCCAACACACCACAGCTAAATGCCACCACCGGTAACACTGCCACATGCCGTCTTCCCTCTCTCCATCAGAAAACAATGGTTCACACCAATGCAAAGCAATTCTTCAACATTTTTTTACGGGCCCGTACACCCTGTCTACACATGAGGAGTTCCAGCTGTGTTTTTCACTCATCTGTCTTATGTGTGTCTGACAGAACAGATTCACTTCTATTTTAATGTGTTCACACGGGCCGCTTAAGATTGTGTTTTGTAACCATGAGCCATAGTGTCTTTTTAAGCTTCAAGTCTATGTTCTTTCGTTTTACCCATGTAACTATAGTACGGTGACTGTGTATTGGGCTGTGAGCATGTGACCTACACAGCTGTGCCTGAACACATCCTGTGTGATACTGACAGAGGACTGAAGCTGCTGCCCAGCTGACACGCTGCTTTCACCACACAGACTCTGTAGACATGGTGCAAGGCTTGGTATCTCTTTAATGTCTTATATATACCTAATGTTATGAATACTTCCTAATGGAATAATGATTGTTATCATTTCCACCAAGACACATTAGAGGAGGTGGACTGTATGTTGTATGGTAATAAGAAGTTGGGACTTTTTTGGAGGGATCCTGTTCACTCAGAGATGCCCTGGAACCATTAGAGGTGTAGCTTAAGACACATTTGTAGCTTCAGATAGTTGCTGCTTGACTCCAAAGAGTTTTTGAGTTGGTCTCATTCAGGGAGCTTTGCACAATTTATGCTCAATATCGCTGCTGTCAGTCCTTGAATAGAATATAGGCAGGGGCTTCTTAAATGCGTCAGGGGCCCAGAGATGGACAGGGGCCCTGAAAAAAATATTTACTGTGTCAGAGCTGTTTTTAAGGTTCCCAACATTTTTGAAAAGTGCAACTGAGGATGTGGTCAGACAACCACTGGTGCACTGTTTACCGTCACATGGATCTCTAAAACTGAACAGCATCCACACAAACACTCAACATCTGCAGAGCACTTGCAATCCCATCGTAACAGCACTGCAACAGTGAGCCCTCAGAAAATGTCATCATTCTGTCAAGTCAAGGTCAGAAAATCCCACAGCTGGACTACAAATAGCAACACTGAAAAACTGGTCTGTTGTGTTAAAATGTGAGTCTTTACCAAGCCAAGACTCATATGCACATAGCCTTGTACCATATCATTTTTTAAGTTAAATACCAATTTAAATTAGTTTTCCATTGCGCTTGCTCTATAAATTGAGTGGAGCCATGTTGGACAATGATATTTGGAAATGTGTGACTAGCCAGCGCAGTGCAACCTCCAGCCCACATGATTCTACAGAAGACTTATGATCACTTCTAATGCTGAACCTTAACATCCTCTACTGCTAATGACTTTGCAGACAGTGGTGAGGAGAATGTCAAGGAGAGGGTACCAGACAAGGGACGTTTACTCAGAGAAGTAGAGTGAAGATCATACAGTGGGGTGAGGGTGTTGAAGACTTACTTCAGCTCCAACAGCAGGTGGGGATTCAGTCCTTTTAGATCAATTACACTTGAGCAGAAAACTTGGTGAAAGTTTTTGGAAGCCACCCTGGAACACAAACCTGAAGGTGTGTAAATGGAGGAAGAAACAGTAGATGTATGAATAGCTGTGTGAACTGTGTTGGAGGTAGCATGGACACTGCCCACAGGCAGTAGTGGAGGAAATATTCAATATCCTTTACTTAAGTAAAAGTACTAATACCACAGTGTAAAAATACCCTGTTACAAACAAAAGTCCTGCATTGAAAATGTTACTTAAGAAAAGTATGAAAGTATAATCAGAAAAATGTACTTTAAGTATTAAAAGTAAAGAACTTAATGTAGTAAAATGTCCCCTGTGACTGTTGTACTATTCTATATTCTATATCTATTCATTGGATTATTATTACTCATCATACTATAGAACTATTTTGTATCGGACTGCAACTAATTATTATTTTCATTCTGGATTAATCTGCTGATTATTTTCTCCACTAATCGACTGATTGTTTAGTTTGTAAAAATTCTGATAATAGTGAGAAATGCCGTCACCATTACCCAGAGCTCAAAGTGACACCTTCACAATGACCAAACCTCAAAATTATTAAAAAATAAATAAAAATTATTAAAATAATTAAAAGGAAAAGCAGCAAACCCTCACATTTGTGAAACTGGAACCGTGAAAATTTTTTGCATGAAAAATTACAATGATCAAAATAGTTGCCAATTAATTTTCTGTCAATCAGCTAATCGATTAATCGACTAATTGTTTCAGATGTACTTCTATATATTCTTTATAACAAAACATCATATTTTATAAGCTCTTCCTATGTTTTGTATGCAAAAATTTGTAAAGTAACTAGTAACTAAAGCTGTCACATAATTGTAGTACAGTAAAAAGTACAATACAGCAGCAGCACAGCCCAGAGCGGCACAGCCCAGCAGTGGTGGACAGTAACAAAGTACATTTACTTGAGTACTGTACTTAAGTGAATTTTTCGAGTATCTGTACTTTACTTGAGTATTTGTTTTTTTGGAAACTTGTGACTTGTACTCCACTACATTTCAAAGACAAAAAATGGGCTTTTGACTCCACTACATTTCTATGAAGGTTGTCGTTACTTGTTACTTTTAAGCAGCTTTGAAGTCAGTTGTTGAATTTTTTTTTCTTTTCTAAAATGTGATTGGCCACACGCTGTGTTCCTCATGGGAGTCCTTTTTGTTGATTCGATTGCATTTCTATGCTGACCTTTTTTTATAGGTGTTTCTATAGGCTTTGTGTAGCATAGTGGTTCACCAAGCAAATCACTGCATTCAGTAGGTGGTTTCAGAGAGTTACCAGGTTCTGTAAATGCACTGTGAAAACAATAGAGCAATGCGTTGATATCCTCTGGACCAGTGGGATCCAGAAAAATATGTCAAGAAATGGGTGCTTAAAAGAAGGTTGTTAGCTGTTATACATATCTAAGTATTTGGCTTGATGAATGTCTGGAGCATGTTGAAAACCTTGTGAAGAAACTGAGACTTAAGTTTGATCTTAAGTTTGATTTCTATTTTAGACACAAGCCCTTTTTCTCTTTTGAAGTTAGGAGAAAAGGCAGGCTACTGCCACATTTTTACTGGGTCTTGATAATGCAACACAGTAGTACTCTACATGTTGGACATTCACCTGGTTTACTATAGTGCATTGGCATTTGTAACCAAATTAAAACCACTCATGCGTTTATTTCATGCCACCTCTACATGTTTTCTGACTTGTCTGAATTCATTCAAACATTAATGCTTTTCATTTAGCAAGTGTCTAACACTGTTTTGTCTTACAATTGGCCTGCACATAAAGTACATAGTGACTGAGACTGCAGTTTTTAGCCGTTTCACTCTGACTACCCAGCCCCCTCCACACACACATTTACACACTTCTGCCAGACTTTCTATTTAAGAATTCTGTTCTGTTCCAGTCCTGTCTGCAGTTTGGATTAAAATCAGCTCAGTGTATTGACCTGTCTCACTTCCTCCATTTCATTAAAAAGGCATAACAGTAGAGAATCCTGCAGATACATCTGGTACCACCTTACAGAGCCTTACCTGCTGCCCTTGTGTGCTGGCAGAAAACACACACACATAATAAAATTATGCCTTATTTTATTTAGACACATTTTTGCACCAGGAAGATACACATGCACACAGACATAAGAGCTGTGAACACACGGCAGCTAATGCCACACACACATTGACATGGTCATGGAAGCAAGCACACAAGCACATTTTTTGCTATCGTGACACATTTTCAATAGCCACACTGACAAATGCACACAGACCAAGGTGAAAATAAAACACAACTCGGACCCAGTGTTCAGGGGGTCACCTCGTCTTTTCCCTACCATCCTGCCTTCTGCTCCTCCTATCTACCTCCTGCTGTCTCATTCAACAACCCAGCAGCCTTTATCATAACACGCAGACACCATAACACACTGTGCTGCAAGTGTTCAGCCCACAAACAATCAAAAGATTAATAAGTATGATATATACGATCTCATATTACAAATGACTATAATATACTGTATGCATAACTGTGTAGGGCTTTTCATCACTACACATGATCCACAGCACTATGAGCTCACAGACTCACACTCTGTTTTATTGGTCAAGGACTGTTCACTCTCATATACACAATTTGACTTGGTATGTTGCTCTAACACACAGCATGCACAGTGTGGCACTGCACATCAACTAGACCAAAATGTAAAGTGACAATGCGGAGTATATAGTAAGTAAGATTGTAAGAGTAAGTTAAGTGGAGGAATATTAGAGTAAGATGGTGTGGTGCACAATGTAGCCCAACAGTGTCACCACAGTGGCAAATAATGATAAATGTTTGGTTGTTTAAGATAGTTAAGTATTTGGTTGCTGTTGGGTTGATGATTACTAGAATTGCCTCCAGGTGCTAACACATCTGTGTTTAAAAGCTAAATCTCTGTTTTACATTGTGTTGCGCAACATAATCACTTATTAAAGTTCCTAAGCACTTCACTCCCTCTGCGCAATAATAAAGACCGTTTCTGTGAGCAGGTGACCAACAACTCCTTCCTGTTCAGTTACAAAGGCTTAAAAGCCACATTGCAAAAGCAGTATCATTCTAGTATTTAGCATACTGTGACACCTCTTGTTGGATGAACAATGTGGCCCATACGTACATGTTTAGTAAGTCTGCTGGATCTTGCTCTAGCGTTAATGAGCTGTCTTACTCCTTTATGTTTGGAAGTGTGGTGATTATTTGTTGTCAAAGCCATACATAATGTTGAGCCTGTGCATGCACACACAATTTTAAGTACTTTTAACCAGTGTTTTGATACAATTTGGTTAAAAAACTTTTGTTAATTGATTACCAGTCACATATGCATCAGTTCCATGCAGAAGTTGGCAGGTGTAAATATGCAAAGGGTCGGTTCACCCACATTAGTAAAAAGCATAGTTTCTCCCCTACCTCTAGACGAGAGGCTCTAGTGGTATCTCTCCCTATAGGTGACTTTCAACAGCAACATCTCTTCTGAGAAACAGTCCCTGTAATGTTTTTAAACTCATTCACTTCCATTGTGTAGGGGTGGAGGCAGAAATCCCAGAATCAGATATCTCAAAGTCTGGACTAATAGAACCCAAACTATCTGCATGGAGAGATACCACTAGAGGGAAGTGAGAAAATATGCTTTTGTAATTTAGGTGAAATGACCCTTTAATAACAAAGTTCTTCATAAGAAATAGTTTGTGTGGCAACACTGTTTTAATTTAGTGAAGCATAAATCTTGACTCAGTAAACAGTTGATTTCGAACAGCTGGAGCATCTGGCTATAAGAACACTTTTGATTCCCAGAGCTGGTGATTTCCATCCTCAGTGTAAGGATTACCATCTACATGCTTATACTACATAAACACTCATTATGAGAGAAAATCTAACATCAAGCTAGGCTTCCTGTCTTTCTTTCAGGTAACTGATGCACATGTATGCATTAGTTAACACTATATAGAGACAAAATTATCCTTGTCTCTCTCTTCTCATGTTTTCCAGCTTCCAATGGTGTCCTCCTTTATCTTTTGTTCTTTTCTCTTCTTCCTCTCAGCTTCTTGTCCTGCACATGCTCTCAGAGTCAGAGAGATGTGTGTCTGTGGGTGTGTGTGTGTGTGTGTGTGTGTGTGTGTGTGTGTGTGTGTGCGTGTGTGTGCATATCTCCTGCAGCAGTGTTAATTAGCGGAGGCCAGATGGATGAGGTGATGGCATGTTACTGTACCCTCTGCAACGCCACTCCCACTGTTATCCAGCACGTGCTCACACACACACACACACACACACACGCACACACACACACACACACACACACACACACACAGAGGCTTACATAACCCAAACACAGTGCAGTGCAGATGTGCCCTTATTTACAGTTATATCTATTTTGGGGTAAACGTGAAGTGTTCTATCTGTCTGCAGATGATTAGACTGCACAGCTGTTGTCATTTGAAATCTTTGACTTTTCAACTCAATTTCCTTTCTTTCTTTTACTCCTATTGCTATTTCTGGTACCTCTGTATTTTTGGTAGAGACTCAAAGGGTGACAGTTATAAGACAGCCATTTTTCACACCTTTCCAAAAATAATGTGGGTTGCAGCCAATGAAACTGATTTAGAGAGAGAGAGTGAGAAAGGTGGAGATGGAGGTAAAGTCAGGTTTTAATATTCATGATGTTACTGCTTAGACGCACTGCAGTAGCCTCTCTCTCCCTCTCTCTTTCTTCCTCTCCACTTCTCTGTTCAGCTTCCTCAGCAGGTTGCCACTATCCCATAAGCATAATATCTCTTACACACACACACACACACACACACACACACACTGACACAGTGACCTTGACAGACAGCAGCGGCACAGGCTGGAGGCAGAAGTTGCTCTTTGACTGTTAATTACTGATTCAGGACCAGAACAAGTATGTATTTATCATAAGCAGTATAATTACAAGGTCAGATCTGAAGCAGTGTAGTGTAGTGTATTGTTACACTGTCAGAGGACCTCTGCAGCAGATTTGGTAGATATTACATGTGCACAGTGACCCAGCTTTTGTTTTGTCTCTCATGGCATGTTTTCATGCTATATTAACCAGTTTGATATGGGAATAAGCCATAAATAAGCTGGTGTAAAGGTGGCATGGTTTTCTCAGGCAGCCAGAAAAAATGGATTGGTGCATCCCTTGTATTTTGCTCCAACTGAATGGACATGAAAATTATTTGGTTGGACTATCAATTCAAACAATGTATTGGAAACTTAAAGAAGGTACAAGATTAAACATTAAGAAACATCCCATCAGAGAAGTTGTCATTGAGTTGCTGTCAGGCTGAATGATAATTCAATATTAAGGTTATTTAACTTTTAGTATCATTGTGTCATGTTTGTATGATCATATTACATAATCCCTACATCATGTGGTGACACTCAATAGTAGAGTAAAAGCTTTAATGAGAATGACAAATAAATTCAGTAATAATCACTGTTTTGGCTGTTAGTATACAAGAAGTTGATGTACTGTATCATTTTGTATTAGGAGACAGTAATGGAAGAGTTGGCTGAACTTAATTTCTTTTTAATTTCATTTATATAGTCCAATATCGCAAATCACAATTTTCACAACTTTACAATCTGTACAACAGGAAGAGCAACAGAAGAGGGATTCCTCTCCCAGGACAGACAGACATGCAATAGATGTAGTGTTCACAGAACAGACCAACAGAAAAAATCACAGTATATACAAATTATGGTGACATACATTTAAAATAGGGAATGGCTACAAATAGCAAGTAAAAATGTATTCCTTTGATTTTATTTATTCTGTACTGTCACGGGAGCTGCAAAATTTTGCTATTTGCTGTTATGTAGCTGCACCTTTTTTCATTTTTTCCAACTGTGTGTAGCTCCTCTATCTCTGTTCCTATGTACATGTGTTGCATTATGGGACAAGTCTGAAATAGCTAAAATGTCAAAAGCCTTGTGAATCAACATGAGGTTTAGGAAATGCGGAGAGCAGGTTCAAACTGAGATCTGCTGACTGCTGCTTTTACACGACAACAGAGGGTGAGTCTACTGCAATACAATTCTAAATTTATACAACTGCTTCACTTTTACACCTGAAAGTCCAAACCAAGGTTCGCGTTTTTGTTACATTGTATACATTTGATCAGGTTAGTTTTGGTTTCACATTGCAATTATGCAGGTGCACTAAAGAACTATACATGACACACCCTCGTCCTGTCATCATC
Source organism: Oplegnathus fasciatus (assembly GCA_003416845.1). Classification (NCBI taxonomy): domain Eukaryota; kingdom Metazoa; phylum Chordata; class Actinopteri; order Centrarchiformes; family Oplegnathidae; genus Oplegnathus; species Oplegnathus fasciatus. The sequence goes on from NTHP01000058.1 coordinate 1,246,979, forward strand.
AGCTACGTGAGCTGCATCTCCTTATACCCATAATTTACTGGTTTATAGACGGACGTGCATCTGACATCGGAGTGTTGTCCTGTCCTCTCATATTCTCTCTCTCGCATTTCAGAATTTTTGAGTTTTTGAGTTTTGAGTTTTTTCCAATTGACTCTTTATAAAGTCTTCGGACCAAAGGTGAATTAAACATTTGGTCTCCTCCTCTCCCCACGTGCTACAGTGGCGCATTTTGTTTTGTTGTGTTGTTTTTCCTTTTTCCGATTTTCAGTATTTTTATGCGCCTAAAAAAACCTGAGTGGAAACGCCGAAAATTTTAAAAACTCTTGAAATATTGCAAAAAAGTTTTTACGCTTGGCTGAGGTAGAAAAATTGGTGTATTGACAAAAGCAAAATGCAAAAGGGCAATGGAACCAGATTTAGCAAATAAATAATGACATACATGAAGCATGTGACTTAAATGTCCACTGAAGCTTACGCTCCACTGAGGAGATGAAAAATAGCGGCAGACTGAAACATCAGATCTGTTTGGAGCGATGAGGAGACTGTAACCTTCCTCACAGTGATATATGAAACAAATATAGGTGCCGTATTTCCATGTAGAAATGTAGAAAACTACATTGTTTTTCACCGTTTGAGGTTCAACTGGTGCTTTTCTAATTACGTCATCTTGTTGCACCTTCTTCTTCTGCGATAGTTTAATGGCACCCGACTGGAGAATTGGTGCCACCTGCTGCTTGTCTTGATGAACGACCACTTAATATTCACATAATGGTAGTAGATAGAATCAGGCAATCATTTGCATTATCTTTTGCCGATTTTCTTGAAATTCGGTTAAAATTTGGGATATACTTGGATGGAAATCCAGCTAATGTCTTAATATCCGTCATTTCAGAATGTAATCCTGCAAAAGAAATGTGGTGTGTGACCTAAAATCAACCCCATTAGAAGCACCTTGTCCTTCAAGGTACTGTTTTATCTTGGTACTTGGTGTTTAAATATTAAAGGTGTAGTCTACAATTCTGGAGAAAAGTTGTTGATATTTGAACTCAACAGCCAAACAAATACACCCCTCCCTTCAGTGCTCCTTCAAACTCGTGCAAATAACACACAGTATTAGTTGTCCTGTGCAGGAGCACAAGTTGTGACACACTATACTGAAGTGTTTAGTGGAAATGCGGCTAAAGCGCCAGTATTTGACAACCTGGGAGTGAGAACGGGTTGGTGGCTTGGTGAGAGCCACTCTGTTTGTTTCCCGTACACAGAGCCAGGGCTGTGTGTGAACACTGGACTTTTTTTCAGAACACACACAGAACGGAACGCTAGCGCAACCGTGAGGAGATATTCACTGACTTTGACAAAAAGTGTATTGGATTAGAATCACAGACTACACCTTTATTGGAGATCTGAGGCTCAATATCAAAACATCATCTTTATAATACAGAAGATTTAAAAGAGAAAGAAAAAAATTAATTTTCTCCTAATTATGACAGCACTGTAAAAGTTATCCAAAGATCAGAGGAAATTTCCATCACTACTCTTAACATGAGATATGCTCATATGACACTTCTTCTTACTGATATTTGATATTGGACTGTGTAAAAACCATCTACCCATTCATCCATCCATCCTTCCATCCATACAGTATATCCATCCATATATCATCCGTCCATCCATCCATTCATCCATCCATCCATTAGTCCATCTGTCCACCCATCATCCATCCATACGTACATACAGTACATCTGACTGTCCATCCATCCATCGAAAAATACTGGTACGTAACCATCCTGATCAGATACATGAACTAATTGAAATACTTTTCAGTGTGAAAGAACAGCCAACAAATCCTGAAAGGCTTCCTTCTTAACCTGAGGTTTTCTTCACCATTGGTGTCTACCAATTTCTATGGTTGCCCACAACACACACAGATGACCTTCTTGTCACATCTCAGAGTTTCCATCTCCACAATGAAGACTTTGACTATGGCTACCTTGGATTCTATGTTCCCAACCTTGGAATGCAGGAAAAAATCCTCGTGGGCGGACTTGTAGAGTCTCATCCAGATGATCTGCCCAGTGGCTTTCCCTTACACCTCATCCAACCTACTCAGGTGATGAGAGGAACAAAGCTGTCAACTGAGTATCCAAGATACTGTATGACCTCTGATCTGATCTGATCTGATATGCTTGAACATGGTGTTCAATATGGACAGTGCTACATAACTAGCACAGAAGTCAAATAACAAAACGTGTGGATTCAGATCAGGCAGGGTGTACAAACTGGGTGTACAAACATGGCCACCAGGCACTCACCTACAAGAAGTCCTTCCATGCCTGTTTCACTTCTTTATTTTCTTGTTCTGGAGCTGCCTCATCCCTGTCCACAATCTGTTTTATTTTTTTTATCTGTAAGCAGCTCTTCCATTTCCATGTGCATTGCATTGCAGGACTATAGTGTCCATCAACAGCAAACTGACAAAGACGTTTAGTATGCATGCTTTGTATAAACTGTCCTTTTCCAAACCATTCAGTTTTGTGATCACAAATTCTACCCACAGCTACCCACAATTTAGCCTCAATGTAAACCTTGTTAGTTGCACCATGTTATCTCATACATGAAAATATTTATCAGACCTCTCAAAGCCGTCTCAAGCCTGCCATTTTGCCTCTATTCTAACTGTGATTAAGTTATATCAAAATTAAAGTCCCTTTCCACCTGGCATTTCCATTATTCTCTGAATGTATTCCCTGAATAATTGTTCTGCTATACTTGTCCTGTGCCTTTTGTTAGGCCTGGTTAGCCTCAGCCTAGCTTTACTTATGGTTGAGTTGGCTGTCTGATCACATACACTAACAAGTTGTGGGACTATGTTTCTCTGGATGTTCTTACTCATTTTGTTCTTTCTTTAGGACACATTGTCCTCCCGTCTGTTTCTGGAATCTTCTCTGATCTTCATTCACTCTATTGATACCACTGTCTCTGTCTTTTTTTCTAATAGGGTTCTGATAGGGATCTGTTTTCAGTGTCAGTGATGGAGCTACTGTATAATGTATGTAGAATGTGATGGCTACTGCTCTCTCTGCCTGTCTTTCATACACACACAGCAGCTCATTGTAAATGTTTTCCATCTCTTTAAATTAAAACAATCTCTCTCTCTCTCTTTCTCACACACACACACAAACACACATACACCACACACAGAGGTTGAGGGATAGGATGTAGTGGTATGCTCTGATACAAAGTGACAGACGCAACAGAAATACAGAACATACTTGCTGCTGCCTCTGTGTGTGTGTGTGTGTGTGTGTGTGTGTGTGTGTACGTGTGTGTGATTGTGCATTCATTTGTGTTGTAAGAGGATGTGTACAGCTGTGAATGAGGGGCAAAGGCAGAATGAGGTAGAATGTGTGCTTTGATTTACCGCCACTTCAATCAAATTTTACTTGTTTATCCAGACAGAGCTGTAAAAATATTTAAACAGGGATGTAAACAGGTAGTAACCAGCAATGAATAGCAGTGGGATAAAGTGACAAGTGTTACATAACAAGTATTAAGTATTAATAAGGTGCAAGTGAAGTGAAAGACAGTAATGAGATTGTGAGCTCAAGAGTTCAGCAATAATGATCCTGTTGGCCTTCTTCCTACACTGCTGGGTGTAGAGGTCCTCCATGGATGGCAGCACCGCCCTAGTGATATGCTGTGCAGTTTTCACCACCCTCTGTAGAGCCTTACGGTTGTGCAGCTGCCATACCAGGCAGTGATGCGGCCAGTCAGGATACTCTCTATGGTGCACCTGTAGAAGTTGCAGAGTATCCTGGAGTCCATGTTGAGCCTCCACAGCCTGTGGAGGAAGAAGAGCCGTTGTCTGGCTGTTTTTATGATGTTGTTGATGTGGTGAGTCCAGGTCAGGTCCTCACTGATGTAGACCCCGAGGAACCTGAAGCTGGTGACTCTCTCCACCATAGTCCAAATGATGGAGAGGGGGGAGCATGTCCTTCTCCCTGTCGCTTCCTCTAGTCTACAATCAGCTCATTTGTTTTGCTGACGTTGAGATGGAGGTTGTTTTCCTGGCACCAAAATATCATGGCTCTGACCTCCTCTCTGAAGGCCGTCTCATCGTCGCTGGTGATCAAGCCGATGACGGTTGTGTTGTCAGCAAACTTGATGATGGTGTTGGAGCTGTGGGTGGCCACGCAGTCATGCGTGAACAGGAAGTACAGGAGAGGGCTGAGCATGCAGCCCTGAGGGGCCCTGGTGTTGAGAGTCAGGGTGGAGGATGTGGTGGTGCCTAGCCGCACGCCCTGGGGTCTGCCGTCAGGAAGTTCAGGATCCAATCACAGAGGGCTATGTTGAGCCCAAGGTCTCTGAGCTTAGTGACAAGCTTGGAGGGCACAATGGTACTGAATGCTGAACTGTAGTCACTGAGCAACATTCTCACATATGTGTCCCTCTGGTCCAGGTGGGAGAGGGCAGTGTGGAGGGTTAGGGCGATGGCATCATCAGTTGACCTATTTGACCTGTAGGCAAACTGAAGTGGGTCCAGTGACTCAGGAAGGGAGGAGGTGATGAAGATTTTGACTAACCGCTCAAAGCACTTCATGATGGTAGAGGTGAGTGCTACTAGGCGGTAGTCGTTCAGACAGAGGGTTTTGGATTTTTGGGAACAGGGACAATGATGGTCTCCTTGAAGCATATGAGGATGACAGACTGGAGCAGTGACATGTTGAAAATGTCTGTGTGTTTTAAGTCCAACCCACATGTTTCTGGTGTTGGAGCCTTGGTAGTTAGACTCCATTTGGTCCCTGTATTGTCTCCTAGCACTGCTAATAGCTCTTCAGAGCGCGTACCTGGACTTCCTGTACTCCCCCAAATCACCTGAGTTGTAGGCGTCGCTTTAAGTTTGGCACAGACTTCCCGTTAACCCAGGGCTTCTGATTCGGTAGTGTCCGTACAGTAAAGCTCAGTAGGACGTCATCGATGCATATGCTGACTTAGCCGATGACCGCGTCTGTGTAAGTGTTAATGTTGTTGAAACACACACTACTCCATAATGGTAAAGCAGTGACGTAGAGCTGAGTCTGATTGGTCGGATCACCGCTGAATGGTCTCCGTCACCGGTCTGTCACATTTCTGCCTATAGGAAGGCAGCAGCAGAACCGAGATGTGATCTCTGTCCTGTCGATAACTCCATACAGCTCGTCCAGAGCTTGGTTTGTGTTGGCGTTTGGTGGTATGTGCACAGCTGTGAGAATGGTCAATGTAAACTCCCTTGGGAGATAATAAGGTTGGCATCCGATCATAAGGTGCTCCAGGTCCAGAGAACAGCCCGTAGAAATAATCTCCACATCTGAGCACCACTGGTTGTTGACCATGAGGCAGACACATCCTCCCTTACTCTTCCTCAATTTTATTGCCCGGTCTTGGCGGTGAATGGAGACCCCCTCAGGAACAGTGGCGGAGTCCAGGATCAAAGGGTCGAACCAAGTCTCTGTGAAAACCATAACATTGCAGTTCTTAACGTCCCATTGAAAAGCCATCCTGCTCCTGAGTTCATCCAGCTTATTATCCAGTGACAACATTAGCCAGAAGAATACTCGGTAGAGGAGGATGATGAACGTTTTCTCAGCCTGACTAGGACTCCGGCCCGCGACCCTCGTTTCCTTCATTGTCTCCACTCTCCAGGTAGAGCAACAGGTAATCCCAGTCATGGATATTCCCCATTGTTCGTTGGTCGTGGTGAAAAAGTGCTGTCCACCAATGACCTGATGTGCAGGAGTTGTTCTCTATCATATTGTATGATAGGGCTCACTTGGGCAGTGCACATGTTTCAAAAAAATCCCAAATAAATAACAAAATAAAACAGATAAAAAGCGAAGTTGAAGAGGAGCGCAAGACACGGCAGCCGTCCTTAGCGCCATCTTGGAAAGGGAAGGAAATTATTAATGTGATTTTCAATTTAAGGAGTGTAAAGTTGTTGCTTTCAGTCAAAAATGGGTGCATGGTAGACCAGTGCTGTACAAATTAGCCTGATAATCAGACTAATTTGCCAATTTGTTTTCACTTCATTATTCAGTCATGTGATTTCTTTTGACTTTTGTTTCATGTACTAATGTGGGGAAAGTCTAACACATATCTGATGTTTTTGTCTGCCACCATTTTTCATCTCTTTGGTGAAGTGAAGGCTTGAGTGACAAATAAGTCACATGCTTCATGTATGTCATGATTCATTCATTGCACTTTGTTACATTTTCCACCTCAGCCAACCATATAACTCGATTTTGACTTTTTCTTTAAATTTTATGTTTCCACTTATGTTATGCAAACTGAAAATGCACATAAAAACAGGTGGATGGAAACACACTGGTTGTGTTCAGAATTATTGTTTTCTGTTTGGAGGGAGGTTATTGTGTCCTAACCAGTTAGTGGTTGCTGATGTATTTGCCATGTCATAGTCTTTTTTTTCTGTGCCCTCCGCAGCATGCCACTCCTCCCTTCTTCCCTCATCTGCCCTCTGGCAGGCTCATATTAGGTAAGACTTGGGTGCGAATTGCTAGGGGGGATGGGGGGAATTTCCCCCCCTCTGGTTTTGATCCCCCTGTGGTCATACATTTTTTATCCCCGGTGGGAATACATGTTACCCCTGCTTCTGGTCAGACTGAATAAATTAAATGCATTCCCTATGTCTGCCAGTAGATGGTGCAAGTTGATAAGCCATACGAGCTATTTTAAGAAGACGTTATGGATGAGTGGACCGAGTAGTGAGTGGATCGAACTCTCATATGTTACAGTGGCGATGATGACTGCGTGTCACGCTTTGAGTGACACAATAAATCCAGTTGCATGGTTCGTCCCCACCATTGTCAAGGTAATCATTACTATAAACAAAAGTAATTAGCTTATTATTGATGTTCTCTAGCTATTGAAAGTGAATACCGATATGAAAGACACGCACAACAAACAGCCATGATGACATTACTAGGCCTACTTTGGTTGACGACGTCTGCAATAACTGGCAACCAGCAACAATGGACAACCTTTCCACACAGGTCCAAGCTGAGGCTTTAGTCCTACCTCAGCAGCCATCTTCTCTACCCTCCCGGCCAGGCCTGGTTGGAGGTTTTGATGGAAAGAGGGACGCAAATGGATTGGCATCAACAAAGATGGGTTGGTTAAGTGCTCAATTTGTTCTAATGTCTGCGCTCTGGTCCCCTGTGCTACATATTGATCCAGTGTTCATTAACGAGATGATGGCTAAAACCGCAAAAAGGTTAAATGACAAGATCAGTAAACATGGCAATATGTTTTACTGAGACAAAGCCTGCCGAAACATGCTAATGTTCACAGCTAGCTAAGCTAGCTAAATATATTGTCAAGTCCCTGGACAAGTTCAACATCCTAATCGGCAAGAGCACAAGAGACATCCAACACAACTTGCCTTATTGTTTACATCCGCATTCACAAAATCAGGCCTGTCTTTTTTTTTTTTTTACAAACTTATTGAACTAGAAGCTGGAACAGGGGAGGCAATCTGCAACACACTGCTACAGTGTCTCAATGAACAGGGAATTGATGAGGATATTCTGCAGACTCGACTGCTTGCATTCGCTATGGATAGGGCTGCTGTTATGATGGGGAGATACAATGGGATAGCTGCACTGATGCGAGAGAGAACCACTACTGATCTGATGATGATACACTGCATGAACCACAAGCTGGAACTTGCTGTCCACGACGCAGCCTAGAAACCCTGAAGGCCTTGTCTCTGTTTCTACGGAGAAGGGATGCTAATGCAATCACAGCAAAAGCAGAAGTTGACATTGTGCTGAAATCCATGGTTCAAAAGGATGAAGTGACCACACACTCTCTAAAAGAGGAAAATACCAGGACCCATACCTTCAAGGGAGTTAAACTGTCTGAAAACAGCAAAACTCAACACAAGAATTCTGAAGAGTTTCACTCAAACGTCTTCTTCGTTTTAACTGAAAACATTGCGTCAAGACTGGAGAATGCAAATGCTGTGCTGTCTGCTGCTGCGGTGCTGAATCCTAACACCTGGCCATCTGATGAAGAAGGCGATGCCCTGTTCTGTGACACCAAGGTACTCTACCTGCGCAGAGCCTTTCAGATAGATTCTACGAGCGCTGTACTTCTGCTGAAGGACTTCTGAGAGTATAAACACCAAGGCAGCATAGGCAATAACCTTCAAAAATTGATGGCTACAGTTTCCACGCTTCCCGTGTTGACAGCAGAGTGCAAAAAGAAGTTTCAGCGCGACGAACGCTATCCTGTCAGACAAGAGGCACAGGATAATGGTAGAGACACTGAACAACCTTCTCTTCATCTCCGTGAATGGCCTGTTAGTGGAGTTCTTCCCCGCTGAAAAGTATGCAGAGTTCGCTGCCACGGGGAGGAGACCAAAAGAGGCAGAGGTCCCACTCCAAACCAGGCTGTTCTGCTAAGGTTCAGTACATGAATATTTTTTATTTCAATAGCCAGCAATTATTGTGGTTGATAAGCAGTTAATTGTCAGCATGTAGCCTGGGTCTCAGCTACTGTTTTGTCGTTGTTTTGATGTTTTATTGCTGTTGTTGTCCTCAAACCAGGCAATAGCCTAGGCTATTTCATATGTCATGACATTGTCGTCCCCTTTGTTTCACCAGACCAACACCGACCAATTTGCTTTTTATTTTTGTGTTCCAGATTTTTCTTTCCAGTTTGGAAAGGTGAAACCTGCGTGCGAGATAGCCAAACCTGCCCTACCCTGTTGGCTCTGGACCAAGATGACTGAATATAAATTTCTTCATTAAAATGAATTGGCACACTTTGACCTAAAGTTACCACACATTAAACTAATTAGCCTAATTCGCTCATGCTACCACAAGGGCAATGACAGACAAGTTGCTGTGCACGCCACAACTGAGCGGGCATGGTGGATGTTAGAATATAATTAGAATCAGAAGAATCAGAATCAGAATCAACTGTTTTGGCCAAGTATGTGTGCATATACAAGGAATTTGACTTTTTTTCATTGCTCTCAATGTACATATACAGAAATAGACATAGCAGCTAACAAGGACAACAAAGCAGAACAAATAAGATAAAGATAAGATATATATATATATAGATATAGATATAAAGTACATATAAAACATATAAAAAAACACCAAGACAAACAAAAAATTAATTAAATTTAAAAAAATCTATATGCAAGTCAAGTATTATTGTAAGTTGTAAATAATACAAATAGTGCAAAGAAATAAACGTTGAATGGATATACATGGGCTGGATGATTATGTACGGTATGTGCATGTATACATGACTATAAAAATAAATACAGTATACACAGTGTGCAGGATTTATATTGGCAGTGACTGTGCACAATGATATGTATGTTAAGAAATGGTGCATATTAGATCTATAAATCTATTACTGGATTTGTTGAAGTTACAGGGTTCTTGACATGATTTAAGTGTTCATTAGAGTGACAGCCTGTGGGTAGCAACTGTTCATGTGTCTGGTTGTTTTGGCGTATAGAGCTCTGTAGCACCAATGAGAGGGGAGAAGTTGGGACAGGTTGTGTCCAGGGTGTGATGGATCTGCAGGGATGTTTCCTGCCCGTTTTCTGACTCAGGAGATGTATAAGTCCTGAATGGAGGGTAGGTCGGCGCCAGTGATTCTTTCTGACTGTCCGTTGTAGTCCGTTCCTGTCCTGTTTGGTGGCTGATCCAAACCAGACAGTGATGGATGTGCAGAGAACAGACTGGATTATTTCAGAGTAGAACTGGATCAGCAGCTCCTGTGGCAGGTTGAACTTCCAGAGTTGGCGCAGGAAGTACATCCTTTGCTGGGTCTTTTTTCTGATTGTGTTGATGTTGGACGCCCACATTAGGTGGTGTAGAGGGAGAAGAGCAGTGGGGAGAGCACTCACCCCTGGGGGGCGCCAGTGCTGTCTGGGTACTGGATATGATGCTCCCTAGCCTCACCTGCTGCATCCTGTCTGTCAGGAAGTTTGTGATCCACTGACAGATGGGGGCTGGCAGAGTGAGCTGGGTGAGTTTGGAGTGGAAGATGTCTGGGATGATGGTGTCGAATGTCGAAATCCACAAACAGGATCCTCCCATATGTCCCTGGGGAGTCAAGGTCTTACAGGATGTAGTGCAGTCCCATGTTGACTGCATTATCCACTGACCTGTTTGCCTGGCATACTGCAGGGGGTCCTGCAGGGGACGTGTGATGTCCTTCAGGTGGGCCAACACCAGTCCCTTTCATGATCACAGACATCAGGGCGACGGGCCTGCAGTCATTTAATCCTGTGATGGAAGGTTTCTTGGGGACCAGAATGATTGTGGAGCATTTGAAGCATCAGGGGACTTCACACAGCTCCAGAGATCTGTTGAAGATCTGAGTGAAGATGGGCGCCAACTGGTCAGCACAGACTTTCAAGCAGGAGGGTGACACGCCGTCTGGTCCTGGTGCTTTCCTGGTCTTCTGTCTCTGAAAAAGCTGACACACATCCTCCTCACAGATCCTGAGTGCAGGTGGGGGGTCAGTGGGGAGGGGTGTCGGTGGTTGTTTGATGTCAGAGCAGGTGAGGGGTGTGAATGTGAGATTGTCGTCAGCCAGTTGGTGGTTCTCCACAGTGTGGGGGGATGCCGGATCGTTCGCTGAAAAGCTGTTTTTCAACTTTTCAGTGTAGCTCCTCTTTGCTACTCTGATCTTCTTTGTCAGTGTGTTTCCGGCCTGGTTATACAGGATTCTGTCCCTTCTTCTGTAGGCCTCCTCCTTGGCCTGACAAAGCTGCCTGAGTTTTGCTCTAAACCAGGTTTTGTTGTTGTGCAGAAGGTTTTAGTTGGCACACACATATCTTCACAAAAACTAACTAACTAACTAACACTTTAGATTAGGGTACACATATTCACCATTAAAGCTACAGTTGGTAGGTTTGAGAAGAGAAGTAACTTGAAGTACACCTTCCAGGTCCGCCCCTCTCTCTCTCCGCTGCAGTCCAGTCCAAAGCCCCTCCCTGCAGCGTCACTCAATCTAATTCTTTCTTTTTAGCTTGCTTTTCTTTGTTGGTCTTCTTCTGTTTACTTGTCTTTGTGTGTAAACTGTTGTTTTCTCATTGCTTGGTTGTTCAGTGGTTGTTTACTGCCATTGCGTCTGCTATGAGTTCACGCATGCGCAGGGGAGGGGAGCTGTCTGCAGCATGAGCAGAGGCAGTGATTGACACTCCATCAGATACTCCTCCTGCTCTGATTGGTTGTTTTTACTAGGGAGCGGTGGATTCTTGCAAATGGCCATAGGGGCAGCAGATGGAGCCAGAGGAACATGACTTTTTTCACAGATGATCTGTGTCATGTACTGCTCTCCGGTAATAGTGACAGTTTTAGCAAATATGACTAAAAGTTATTTTTATACAAGTTACCAACTACAGCTTCAACTAGCTGCGTATTAGCATGCATATTGGCTCTTAATTAGTCATTATAAAGCACTTATTAATGCCTTATTCTGCACGATCATATTATTGTCCGTGGCAAAGCGATGGAAATTTGTCTTTGATGTGGCTCTCACAGGTATACATAAAATAAAAATGTAGCAGAAATATACACAGCAGAATACGTGTTCTTTATGCAAAACCATTTTCTACAAAAGTTTGGAATTTTATCTAATACCCTGTCTAATATTTCTAAAAACAAAGGTCAAATTGAAAGAATGCTTACAGGCTTTGCCAATCATGACGCTTTACTTACAGGATGATAACCAAATAGACTTGACTGAACCATGGTATGAGGACAAAATTCTTACTTACAGATTCAATTTATTAATTAAACACTCAAAATTTGTGTATTCTGCTTCAGCTGTCTACAAAAGCTGTTAAGGCAGGACTGATCTTTACAGGCATTTTGGCAAAATTTCTTGTTCAGTTTCATGACTCTGAGTTCAGTACAGACAGAGGTCCAGGATGTCTTTAGCCTAGCTAATAACTGGAAGCAGGTTAGACATTAGCGTGGTGCAGACACAGTGGAAATTTAATTTTACCATTTGAAATAATCTCTGATCAAATATAATTGTATCTTTTTCTGTGTAATACTTGTGGATGCATTATTCTGATGACAGACACAATGGACATCTACAGTACATTTTCAGTGTTGTATAAAACCCCAGAGATAAGACCAATTTTGCTTTCCGTATGGGGTCAATTTGGTCATCTGCCCAAGTCAAAGAGGATCAGCACTGACCCCTGTGCAGACATCTGGGTGACCATGTGGACAGTCCTTACAACAAGCACACCGACTGCACATGTGCCAAAGCAAAGTGAACACTTGTTTTGTGTACTGTATGTATGAAGTGTATTCCTCATCCTGGGTCCTCATCTCATTAAGTGGTTACTTTTTCTTGTTGTTCAGCCAACAAACAAGAGAGTTCTTCTTCTTACTGTCAGGAGGTTGCCATCTTGTTTTCTACTGCACGTTTGGAACGATTGTAGTATGTATAGAAGCACGTCCGCAGCTGTCAGTGTCTGTGTTGAACGGGTGAGCAGCAGCTGAGCTTCATCATAAAGATTGTCCCGCTGTCATATTATTTCAGATGTAACTGTAAAAAATATACCACATCAGTCTGTTGTCACACAAGCACGTATCCTGGGCGACTCCCCCACTGAACATGGGGAAAGATGGTGGAAAAAGTAAACACTGACTTGAAGCAGGAGACACGACATGTTGAATTAGTCAATATTTAATCCAAACCACTATCTTTCTCCAACCTTACCCAAAGTGTTAGCTGCCTAAATCTGACCCCATGCGGATAATCCAGGCACTGTTTCTTTCAAAATATATTTGGCTCTTGGTTCTTTCCTCAAAGACCTTTTCTAAAGAATCAGGAGTGAAGCCAGTTATAGAGCCAGCCTTTACTATAAAGTTATTATTCCTGTTCCTATCATTGGCAGTGCTGTTAACCCAGTTTACCACAGAATCAAACAAATCACTGGCTGAAAACATTTAAAAGCTCACCACTCACCTCAAAGGACTTTGGTTTTCTGAGGAAAACCAACCTGGACTGACGGCATTAACTTGTTTTGACTAGTTCAATTTTATATCAGTATGAACACACAGATATTTAGATATTTAAAGAGTTCATTTGCAAATACAGATAAACACCATTCTTAAAAAGAATAAACCAACAGCAGTTGAATTGTTATTCCCTGGAGTGCAAAAAAAACATGATTTAGGAAAATAAATAAAAAACGAAGATATCTGTTTCTGAATATGAACCCTTCATTTATAAGAGGAAACAATTTGGCAGGGAATGCCTCTACCCTGCTCCATTCAAAAATAATCCTTCCAACAACTCCAAAGCTGTCTGATTTACATGTTGTGTCCTGTTTCATGATTTTGTGTTTATGGATTTATTTGTTTGCTCTTCCTTTAATCTACAGTACATGTACGTAGATGTAGCTGCTGTATGCCTGCAAATCTGTCCGTGTGTCTTTGTCCCAATATGCTTGTGTGTGTGTGCGTGTGTGTGTGCGTGCACACAGCATTAAGACAGAGAGAGTGTTGACCCTGACCCTGGTGTTTCCTTATAGGGAGGGGTACAGCTCAGAGGTGTATGTGCTGAAGCACGTGGATGGCTTAAACACACACTACCTGCACTCCCAGCAGCCTCACACTCTATGTATGTGTGTGACTCCCTGTCGTCACCAGGTATTCCACCAACACACTCAACAGCTTCTAATGTCATGGATATACTGTACACTACTGTAGGACAATCCCACAAAAACTTCAGGTGAATGGGCTGACCTGGTTTAAGCTTCTGGCTTTACCTATCTGCTTTGAATATATTTAACACTATTCCACATAATTCATACTTACCTGTAAAATGATAAAACTGCAGGTTTTTTTATTTTTCATTTATTTCTGTCATGCTATTACACTGCATGGTTGTGATTACGTGAACTTCTGTTTAGCTTCTTTATCACACTTTATTTCCCTATCCCATTTCACCTGCTTTTGTTTTCAATATCCTGTTACTTTTACCCAAATTATCTCTCCAGTGGGGAGTGCTGATAGTTTGGGTTTTGTCCAGGTTTTGTGATATCTGAGATTTCCTCCTCCACCGCAACACGATGGAGGTGAGTGGAATTAACCCTTGAGCTGCTGAATGAGAAATTGAACAGGAAACCACAGTTCAAGAGTTACAATTTCTACTAGATTTTATGTCTATTATTTTTACTTCCTTATGTATCTTTTTCATTACGTCTTTTATTTGTGAATTAATTTATGAATTTTCTGTTTTCCCTATATAAACTGAGGCTAAATCTTTTCTTTCCTCTCCTGATGCTGTTGTGTCTGTTTGATTAATTGTGGCCTGTTTGACTTCATGAGAGGAAAAAATAACTGCTGTCTCCTATCATGCTGCTATCTCATATGCACTTATGTAATTAAAAGTAAAAAGGGATTAGTGTATCAAGAAGACGTGATTAAGGAGTGGCTAGAACACAGGCAGCTCCAGGGGCAGGCTTATGGGCTTAAACCTGGAATGTTTTTAGCAAAGTCCCAAATCTTTACTGTTCATCAAGCGTGGCATTTTTTGTACTAAACCTACATCATAGCTGCGTAGGAACCAATGTGTGGTCAGAGCGAAGTGCTGATGGAATGGAAAACAGAGCCCCTCCCCTGTGTAGTCTTTTTGCTCAGCCCCTTTCACTGAAGCAGCAGCCAGAAGAGTTCTCAGTGTTCCGCTTTTATACCCTGACAGTCAGGTCACAAAAATACGTTACGCTAAGTTTATTCAGAACTAAGTAATAAAAGCTTTAAAGCAGAAGTAGGTAACCTGTATAAAAATAACTTTGTCATATTTGCTAAAACTGTCACTATGTCCTGACAGTAGTACATGAGACAGAAAATCTGTGAAAAAAAATCAGGCTCCTCTGGCTCCACCTACCACCTAAGGCCATTTGCAAGAATCCACCGCGCCTGAATCAAAACAACCAATCAGAGCCAGGAGGAGTGTCTGACGGAGTGTCAATCACTGCTCGTGCACACACTGTGAGCAGCTCCCCTCTCCCATGCATGCTCTAACTTGGCCTGTATCTTCAGTGAGCGGACGCATTGGCGGACAAACAACCACCGAACAACCAAGCAATGAGAAAACTGCCCATCCCTCCTTTGTCAACAACAGTTTACACAACAAAGACAAGTAACCGGAAGAAGACCAATGAAAAAAAGCAGCTAAAAAGAAAGAATCAGGTCGAGCGACTCTGCGGGGCGGGGCTTTGGAGGCGAGCTGGAGCGCAGCGGAGAGAAGTTCACTCTCTTCTCAATCCTACCAACTTTAGCTTTAAGAAGAATTTCCTTCTGCAAAGACAGTAAGTTAGAAGATAAAATACTCACTTATTAGATTAGATGATTAGTCTGACCTCATTAACTTCAGATAAACTTTGGAATGTATTTTTGCACAGAACAAGGACTGGTGATTTTGTCCCCCATTACTTACACTGAAAGTGCATTAGAAGGAGATCTCTTCATGGTCAGTATGAACAGGAGGGATGACTACAGCATGCAGAAACCGTTTCAGTGTACGACTTTGTTTTAAGACAATTGAAAAATAAGACAAATAAATAGAAAATTGTGAACCTATCCTTTAAGGTGCACATGGTCTGCAAATTTGAAAATCAAAATAGTTTTATGTTCAATTTCAACAGGCCTCTGCTGTATCAGGATCACAGCCAGACTACACATTCACAGGTTTCACTTTCCTGCAAACATTGATTGTGCTCATCCTGCCCGTCTTTCTCCTCTTTTTCCTGTCCTCATTTATTATTTCACTCCTGTTCATTCAAAAATAAAACAAACCTACTGCATGCCTCTACACAGTAGGAAGCATGGTCAGATTTGTGCTATACGGCTCCTTGCCTGCTACCTGTGTCTTGACTGACTAGCACAGGTACTTTTGACTGACTTTGACGGTAACTAGTAACAAATGTAGCAGCTAAACTATGGTTATGTTTTCCTGACAAGCTGCCTGTTGAGGCCATAAAAATAATGACTGCTGTCTGTCTGAAGCAAAGGCAGAAGAAGTTTTTAATGTAGTTGCCACGTTTAACTGTCCATCGTAAGTCTATGACTGTAATGATAAATCTAGTGTAAAGATGTACTAAAGATGTAGAAGTACTCTTTTAACCAAACCTTAACCTTAGAGGTGGCTGATCAGAAAATGCCAATATGAATCATTTTTGTAACAGTTTTGGAGGCAATGACTTGAATGAAATGACATGACTATGAGTAATGTGAAAAAGATTGCCTTGTAGTGATGAACCGTCAAAGAATTATCACACTATTATCAGCTCTGCATTTCCTCTCAGAGTGTTTGAGCCTCTTTTAGCTCACTGTATCTGTTTTACGAAAAACAACTTCAGTCTCATGGCTCTCACCACCCTGGTTTCCAGCAGCAGCAGGCAGCTGTTTTCAGAGAAAAACCTTTAAAAACCCACTGTCCACTACCTGCTCTGCAGCAAACAGCAGACACAGTTAGAGACTAGCTGGTGAACATAGTGGAACATTTAGCAGCTAAAGAGAGAGATATTTCCCTCAGGAGTTGGTGGAGACCAAACCAGAGCTAAAAGAGAGAGAATATTGGACTTATACTGTCACATTACATATAGTCATTTGAGCAGTCCTTAATATAAAAATATGAGTTAGTGAAGCTTCAAGCTGTCTTGTTGAGATGAGATAACTCATTTACAGTTAGCTGAGGAAACAGATTAATCTCACCATGGACACAACTGTTCTTTAATCATAATTTTTATTTATGTTTATTTCTGTGGTTTATTTGGGGTTAAGTAAAAGTTGTCAAAAACTGTTGAGCTTTGAAAACATGTCATTTCCCATTTTGCATATGCAATATGACTGACTGATACATTGACACACTCTTCTCTTTTCTGTCATCCTTAGAGGCCTGCTTCCTCCTATATGAAATCATACAGTTGGGGAAGTTACGATAATTTAGGGAACATGTCTGCGTCATTTAGTTACTTTGAACCAGAGAGAGTATGAGTGTTTTTGTGCACAGGCACAACAGGGAGAAAAGAAGTGAAATAAAATCTCAGCCAGAATATAAAAGTAGTTTGTGGATCGATGTGTTCTTTGGCTGTCCCTCCAGCTGCATTATGATTCATTTAGGAGATTGATCCTAGGATTGATTCATACTCTTTACTGCAGTGACTCTGAGGACAAAAAAGACCATATTCACAAAGCACCTCATTTGCAAATATGATGCAGTAACACCTCAACAAGTTTCTCTCAATTTTCAATTTTAATTCTTAACCTGATCACACCACAAAATGTTTGTCAGTTCTATGCTTGATTAGCACAGCACTGTATTCTGTGACACAGCACAGTGTGATGCTCAGTGGTTAAGCTACCATTCTGACTTCTATGGAAGATTATATCCAAATGCAGATCAAACAGGTGACTCAGCAGCTACAGAAAGGTTTCAGTTCACAGTGTGTCACATCCTGTAGAAAACATCCTAAAGATTGACACACAATATCAGATGATAAACACCCTTGTCACATTTGCACTGAAGGTATGATCATAAAAGGAATGAAATGAGAATGAAAGAAAGAATACATATTTTGTAAGTAAAAAATCTTTGAATGTTTGCTGTTATTGGCAGGGCCTAAGGATGCTTTTTCTGTTTATCGATTAATTTAAGGCAATTTGGTTAGATAAACGCACCATGTGAACACAAAGTAAACTAAAAGCTGGGGTATGCTCAATCAGCATTAGTCCATATGACGTGTTGTCTGACCAAGTTGGAAATCAAAAGCGTTTACAGTTCTTCTGAACATCCATACTTGAAAAAACGAGTGAAAAGACGTCCATCAGAGAGAGAGGGAGACAAGATACTGTTGAAACATGATAATAACAGAGCACATTTTAAAACATATCTCCTGGAAGACATTTATAGTGTTGAACTTTATTGTTCACATTAAAAGTGACAGAAATAGCTGTACAAAAAATGAAAAAAGATATCAAGGTTCATTTATTATCATTTTACAACACAGGAACAACAAAATGTGAGATGTAGTCCCTTAATGCCACAAAAAAATATATATATATTAATTATGGTGGAGTGCGGAGGATGAATTTAGAAGTCTCACAGCCTGAGGAAAGAAGCTGCTCTGGAGTCTGGTGGTACGACAGCAGATACTTCTGTATGGCTTGCCACACGGCAGCAGGGTGAACAGGCTGTCGCTGGGGTAGGTGTTGTCTTTTAGTATCCTTTGGGCTCTGCACAGGCCCCTCACCACACCGATACCACTGATGCTCGGTAGATAAATAACCAATTTTGTTCTGGGCCGTTTTAATCACCCACTGCAGAGCCCTCCTGTCCTGGGCCGTGCACATCCCATGCCAGTTTGTAATGTGTCCAGTCAGGAGGCTTTCTATTGCTCCTCTGTAAAAGTTAATAAGAACTTGGCTTTCTTGATCAGCGTGGAGATGTATGATGTCCATAACAGGTTCTTTGTGATGCTGATTTCCAAGAACCTAAAACTGTTCACCTGCTCCACCTCAGCTCCACTGATGTAGACAGGGGTGTGTGTCTTCTCCTCCTTTTTTCTAAAATCAACAATCAGCTCCTTGATTTTGCTGACATTGTGCAGTAGATTGTTATCTGTGCACCACTCTGCAAGACTGCTGATTTCCTTGCGATGTGACTTCTCATTGTTATTTGTAATACAGTCAACAACGGCAGTGTCATCAGCAAATTTCACAACAGCGTTCTCTCCATGTTGAGGACTGCAGTCGTGGGTGTACAACGTGAACAAGACGGGGCTGAGCACACAGTCCTGGGGGGCTTCGGTGTTGAGCACTAGAGTGGAGGAGGTGTGACCGCCAATCCGGACTGTCTGGGGTCTGTCTGTGAGGAAGTCCAATATCTAGTTGCAGACTGTAGTACTGAAGCCCAGAGTGTTAAGTTTGCCAATCAGTTTCATGGGGGAGATTGTGTTGAATGCTGAGCTGAAATCAAAAAACAGCATTCTGACGTAGATGTTATTTTCAAAGTGGGTGAAGACCATGAGGAAAGGCAGTGGAGTCTGAATGCAAACTGGTGAGGGTCCAAGCTGGCTGGGATGTTGTTTTTGATGTGTTGGAGAACCAGTTTCTCAAAGCACTTCATCAGAATGGGGGGTGAGTGCCACGGGGCGGTGGTCGTTTAGACTAGACACTGCAGACTTTTTAGGTACAAGGACAATGGTGGCTGTCTTGAAGCAGATGGGAACACTCTCCTGTGTCAACTAGCTGGTTGGCACAAGTTCTTAGTACATGACCAGGGATGTTATCAGGTTCCACAGCTTTGCTCATATTCACTCTCAGCATGCTCAAACTTGCTGTTCAAAAGTTGTTTAGATCACCACAGCAACACGTGCAGAGGGTTTACAACCAAACTTGATGGTTAAAAAAACTCGCAAGGGGTTGGTTTTGACATGTTGATTGACAGCGAGATCAACCAATCAGTTTGTTTGCTAGCCTCACTTAATGAACCAAGTCACTGATCAAGGAAGTGACGTCCTAGTCCATTTGAATATTGTCCACTGTAGAATAGGTTAAGTCATTGAAAATGAATTTCAAATTGTTATCGTGACTTCAATATTGCTTGCATAAATGAAAAATCAGGTTACATTCTTTATATTGCATATATTGCATTTCTGTTGCAAGTCTTTGAAAAGTCTTTGAAAATGAAATGTCAAATGCTGGACTAGGGGTGTTGTTTTGCTTATTTCATTTGAATATTGTCCACTGTAGAGCGGGGTACAACTTTGAAAATGAAATGTCAAACAGCTTTTCCATTTTCATTTTAATATGGTCCTAGAATGCCCATACTAGTATGTGAAAATGAAAATGAAAATTAAATTGCATTTTCATTTTTACTCAAATACCACATACATATTAGGAAAATGATAATGCTATTGTGGTATTACATTTTCATTTTCAAGTTAACATAATCATTTGAATAAAGTCCCTGATATGTTTCCATAGGGTTCTTTTCACATCTCCTGTGGATACTGACAGTGGTCCGCTGGGGGCAGAGTAGACTTGACAGCTGACTCTTTGTTGAGGAGATCAAAGCAAGTATAAAATGTGTTAGTTAGAGAATTTCTGAAAGGATAATAAACGAAACTAACTACCTTTGTGCCTGTGGCAACTATCAGACAAGTACAACAGAAAAAAGACGTTAGAATGAAAGACGGACATTTAACAACAAACTGCTCCACAACATCATCACCAACAACGTGCAAGTGACACACACCTCATATCATCAGGATTTGTTTAACAGAGCTATATTGGAAGGTATAAAGGATTTCTGCGCACGGGTAGTCCTCAAAGGTGGTACCCTGTACCTCTGTCCTGATGGTAACAACTCATATTCACCATAAAGAGGGTGTGATACATCACTGAGGATTGCCCACCCTTTCCCCACAACTTGGGACTCACAAAGCAGTGTCATACTGTGTTGTTGTTGCCCCGCAATCTTACCAGACATATTCACAATCTTATTTAGTTTGTTCTTGTTAACTACAGACAGTGAGAAATACCAGGCAATAAAGCAGAAGGTTAGAATACTCTCCTCAAATGAACAATAAAATAGAACCAGTATATATCTGTCCACTCCAAACTGTCAAAGCTTCCACATGAAGCATAATCATTGTAATCCTCTCCTGTAAATGACACCTGTGTTTAAATCCCATGACAGTTTTTCATCAGTTACTGTCCCTAGATATTTATATTAATTTACAACTTCAATACAATCACCATTAATAGCTCCTTGTTGGTGTGTCCTTCTACTTGCTCTGAAATCAAAGATCATTTCCTTAGCTTTCTTGGAATTTAGCTGAAGAAAACTAGCGTGACACCAATCAACAAATGCATCCACGATACTTTGTTTCATCTTCAGTAATCAAACCAACAATCTGTATCATCAGCAAATTTAACATTGAAAATATCAGATGAGTTAGCCCTACATTCATTTGTATAAAGAGTAAATAGAACTGGAGAGATAACGCTCCCTTGTGGGGCCCAGTTAATCATTTAAGACCTGTGGTTTTGATGTTTTCGGGACAGGCACTGTAAGTGAAGATTTCCAGGCTCTGTGAACATAATGCATATCAACTGACATTTGAAACAAGTGACTGTAAACAAAACTAAGCTCCTCCCTACACTCACCTCAGTACCCTACCAGTTTTAGGCTCATCTGGCAACGTGGCTTCACACATGAAGGGGGCGCTCTTGCTTTTGCAGCCTGTAATGGTCTGGATCGCTTGCCACATGTCTTGTTTTTTTGTAATTAGTATTTTATTGAATTTTTATATAAACCGTCACAATCAGGTCATCAAATCAAATGACTTCTATAAAAAAGGAGGGGAAAAAACCATATAACCGATACTGAAAGGATAAAGGAATAAGAACACATACAAGAAAAAAAATAAACATAAAAACAACACACAAATCAAATGTTCTGTAAATTCCTACATTAATATGCACCATAATCTAATTTACAAGCAACAGATTTATTCTCAGACACAGAAAGAATGTGAACGTGTGCTGTGCATGTGAGTGTACAAGATGTATGTTTTACTTCAAGATCTGTCCACATTAACAATGTATTCCAAGTCTCCCCACTTTGACACATATTTCTCAGTCCTGTCCTTAGAGCTGAAGGAAATTTGTTCATATGATGCCACTTTTGCCAACTCTGTGAACCATTCTTGAAAGGAGGGCTCACCTGGGTTCCTCCAGTTTCTCACTATAATTTGCTTTCCCACCATTACACTGGTCTGAATAAAGTCTGTGGCTCCACAGTGAGATGTCATTTGTGGATCACTGAGAACATATAGCCTCGGGCAGAGCTCAAAGTTGGTCTGGGTAATGTTTTTTATACATTTATGAACCTATTGTGTAGAACCAATAGTTCTGAATGACAATGGGACATTCCTAGAGTAGGTAGTATTTTGAGGTCTCTTCATCCCTCGTAACCCTCATAATGTTTTCACATATATGATCCCACTCTTTCTCCGCAACATCAATGTTTACATCTGCTGTCCAAATTAACATCAGAGCATAAGAAACAGTAACTGTCTGCTGGAAAATCATTGCATAATAAATAGACGCCTCATGTCGCCGACCCATTACCTTTGTAGTCTGATAGAGAAGATCTGACTGCTGAGTTGGGATTCCTTCCCCATAACGTAGACTAGCAGTTGTCAGAGTTGTAAATACTTCCAGAAACTATTTCTGGGCAGACTGTATTCATTAACCAACCTCTCAAATGACTTCAGACTATCTCCCTCATATAGGTCTGCTAATGTTATAATTCCTTTTTCTACCCAGTCCTTACACAAAAAGGAATGTTTACCAATGCGTAACTTTTGGTTATTCCAAATACAGGATTCAGAGTTAAGGTAAACATTGAGATGATAAGCTTGAGGCTGCAAAGTGATCTCATGGGACAGCGTATAAATAGCATGCCACTTTTAAGGACATTTCGCGTGTCATGTTTATGCATTTTAAGCTTTTCACGTGTCATTTAACGTTTTTTATGAGTTATGGACATGCAGGAAAGGACAAAGTCACATGACCTTCATCAGGTGACCTTTGTCGTCATGGTAACTATAATCAGGTAAACTTCGTCAGTTTGGTTAGGTTTAAGCACGAAAACTACTTGGTTAGGTTTAAGAAAATATCATGGTTTGGTTAAAATAAGTACGTTCGTTACGTCAGTTAAGTTACATACGCAAGTTAAATTACGTTATGTACGTGATGTAAGTTAAATATGTTACGTAAGTTAACTTACGTACGTAACTTAAAATAAATGAATGTTAACTCTTGGTTTCACATGAGACACGAACAGCGGTCTCCTGGGTGAAAGTCCTTTGTTTGTTTGACCCAATCCATCCACCCCAGCCACCTCCTGCACGGCTTTGTCGCTCTTTATACTACATCACCTGACATGTTGTGAGATGACACACGAAAAGCAAAAAATGCATTGTGATAACATGCGAAATGACTTAAGACATTGGTGTGTTATTCATACACCATTTGGTGAGACCAGGCTGGCTTGAGAACCCTTCTGCCAGACACTGTAGAGGTTGGCTATGATAGGGTGAGATTTTAATTCAGAGGGTATTTTGCTAGCCAGGGCATTTCTAGGGGTAAGTGGGGAGAACAGTCTACGTTCAATCTCAAACCGGGGGGTCCCTTTCAGGTGGCAATATCCACTGAGCTATATGTCTCAGGCAGTAAATAATAATAATAATAAATAATTCAGCCTCGGGATACAGTTCAGGACATTGACTTTTCTACATAATGATAAAAGTAATGGTGACCACCTTTGCATATCCAATGAAATTTTCTTTAAAAGAAGGGTCCAAATTCTTTTCAATTATTTTACCGATTTGTTGAGGAAAGAGAATACCAATATATTTTACACCTTCAGTAGGCCACTGAAACAACCCTGCCTGAAATAAAGTTTTTGGGCAGTATGGGGTCAGTGGAAGAGCCTCTGACTTTGACCAATTAACCTTATACCCAGATAGCTTGGAGAATTATTCAGTATTATCCAAAAGAGCTGGAACAGATCTAACTGGGTCAGAGGCAAACCACAATATGTCATCCGTGTAGAGCATAAGCTTATGTGTAGACTCATTAATTCTAATTCCCTGAATGTTTGGGATGTTCTTACGGATAGCTGGCGCAAGAGGTTCAAGAGCTAGACAGAAGAGCCCTGGTGACTGCATCGACCACTGCCAGGTACCTCTACCATGTGTAAAATAGGATGAGATGGGTTTGCACTGCAGCCTCTGGGTCTTTATAAATGATTTCTATCCATCTCATAAATGTTTGGCCAAACCCAAAAGCTCTGAGCATGTGAAACATGTATCTCCATTCTATTCTATCAAATGCTTTCTCAGCGCCAAGTGAAATAGCTGCTGTTGAATTTTTAGAATCCCGCACAGATCACATAATATTTATAGGGTGTCTCACATTATCAGGAGAATTTCTATGTCTAATAAAGCCCACTTGGTCTGGATGGATAAGAGACCTAAGTGTTTTGTCTAATCTATTAGCAAGTATCTTATCTTGGATGATAACTTTTGCAGTCAGTTGGGTCTTTGTCTTTTTTAAGTATTAGTGTGATAATTGCTTGATTTAAAGAAGGAGGTAATCTACCATCTTCAAATGCATCTGCCAGCATCTTTTCAAATAATGACAAAAGGTCTTCAGCATAACATTTAAAGAACTCAACTGTAAAACCGTCTTGGCCAGGGGATTTGCCTGCTGGTAGGGCCTGGATCGCTTCAATTATCTCCTGTGAACTAATAGGTTAATCTAAGCCCTCTCATTGTGCAATAGTCATCTTAGGGAGGTTTAAATTGTCGGGAAATTATCTCTTTGTCCGTGGCAGTGTTTTCAGATGTACAGAGATGTATGTAGAATTCCTCGAATATGTCATTTATCTCGCTAGATTTGGTTGCCAAAGTCCCATCACCAGCCCTCAGTGCTGCTATAAAACATTTGGACTTTTCTGTTTAATGTACCTAGTCAAACATTTTCCCGCTTTATCCCCCAATTCAAAAATAGTATACATGGCCCTAAACAGAAGAAACTCAGTTTTCTAGGATAATATAGTATTGTACTCACACTTAAGGTGAGTCAATTCTTTTAAAACACTTAAAGAACTGCTGGTGGCCGTCATACTTCTCCTGCTTCTCCAGCACCAGCATGAAGTGGAAGCCGAAGCAGGACTGTATCATCACCCAGTCCATCGCACCTGGCAGGTTGATGTCCATGGTCAGTAACACAATATCCTCTCCCTGGTTGAATGGCCTGATATTCCAGGATTTAGCAAAGTTTCAGTGAAACAAAGGACATTACAGTTCCTCATATCATGTTGGAAACTGATGCGGGCACAGAGGTTGTCCAGTTTATTATCCAACACCTGTACAGTGGCTAGCAGGATGCTTGGCAGAGAAGATCCATGTGGACGGTATTGCAGCCGGTATTTAATCCCTCCATGTTTACCTTGGTGTTTCCTCTTATGTTGAGGTGGATGCATAGATGGAAGCAGAGATGGTCTTGCTTGTCTATGTGGTCGGGGTCATAGCTGGTGTTTGTCCCCTCCACCTTTTCCCTGATGTTTACATTAATGTTTACATTTGAAAACCTTGACCGGCCAGGTAGCAGAGTCGGTAGGAGAAGAGTCCACAAAGCTGTGAGTTGACCACTTCCCTGATCCCAATATTAATCACAAAAAGTGCAACTAATATTTGTAAAAATAAACGATTTAGCAGCGCAAACGGAGAGGTGACTGGAGAGGTCTGCGCCTTCTAGAAAGCTGCATTCGACACAGTAGACCATAGTATCCTTATCTGTCGCCTGGAACATTGTTGTTGGCATTAAAGGTATTGCTCTGGAGTGGTCCAGGTCTTACTTATCTTATCTACTTGCCATAACTTACAGAGCAAGTAGAGCCCAACTGCCATCTGCTTTGGGGATACATATTCAGAAATGTGTTCAGAAACGTATGGGGGTTTTGGTGGGAAAGTTATCCACTGATTCCAGACTAGGGTCAACCATCCCCAAACATTCAAAACCACTATTAAATTCTAGCTACTTAAATTACATTAAATAATATCAACTCAAATGCCAGATACAAATTAATTATGCAAGGATGCAAGGTGCGGAGTGGGTAGCATTATAAATGAACCTATCCATTAACTCAAGCATGACAGGGCATAGCAAAATAGCATCTAGATCAACCCCACCTCACATACTGTAACTTGGTCTTGTGGTTTCCAGAACGCACCCTATCGTGCCAAACATACCTCAGTCACCCTGGATGAATTCTATTGCATTCTCTGGAAGATGACTGGACTCAATTGCACGACTCAGAGACAGAAGGTTAGAATCAAAACAGTCTTTACTTACAGAACGGGTTTGGTACACAGGCAGTCAGTCAGTAAGCAGGCAAACAAAGTCAAAGATGAGGTCAGGCAAACTAGCATGTAATTATACCAGGAAACACTAAACATTAGGATAAGACGCTGGCATGCTTGACACAAGGTACAAAGACAAACTGGCACTGGGAGAGGGGAACACACAGACTAAATACACTGGGAGGGTGCTAATGGGGAACAGGTGAAACTAATCACAGCAGGGCAGGTAATCACACAGGCAGGAAACACACAAGGGCAGGAAGTTAAATATCTGAAACAAGAGGAGAGGTGAGTATAGAAAATAAAACAGGAAATGATGAATGACTAAACTACTAGACTATGACAGCAAACAAGACTAGTGCAGAGGACGGAACATAACACAGACACTTGTGAGCTATTCCCACCGGTGAAAATCTTCAGGTGTGCAAGGTAGAGCATGCTGAATTTAATCTTGTGATCATGGAGTGCTCTGTTGCTGTGGGAAAATGCTTCTCGCTTCCTCTGGGTCTCCTTTGAGAAATCTGGGAAAATCATCACCTTTTTGCCATTCCATGTTTCTTTTCCCGTGCAGCTTCAATGATGTTTTGGCAATCTTTGTAGCACAGAAAGTGGGCCACGATTGTTCTACCATTACACTTGTCCTCAGCTACCAGAAGTGTCCCGTTCCTGTGAGCGTGGCCCATTTGGATTCCACCCGGGGGAAGATCAGTGCCCAGGGAAGTTGAGATAAATTTGTTCAGGAACGCAGTAGTGTCGTTCTTCTCTGCCCCCTTTGGTATCCCAACGAATCTGAGGTTATTGCGTCTGGATCTGTCTTCAGCTGTAGCCAGCCTGTCTGTCAGTAGTTGTATGTCTATTTTTGTGGCTGCAGGATTGGCATTCTTGCTAGCTTGCTCGTCTTCAAGCCTACTCACTCGTTCTTCCACCTCCGTAATGCGAGAGATGAGGGAGGATAGTTTTATATCCACGGAACACAAATCAAATTTCTTGATCTGCAGTTTCCTCAAATATTTTACTCAGCATCCCATGAATCTGAGCCATTGTCATGATCTGCTCCTGGCCTTCCATCCCTTCTGCCAGTTCTGCCAGTACTTTTCCACTCACCTGCCGGCCACTCCCACCTGATCAGTGCAACCACCTTCACCTGTGTTCCCTCACCTGATCACCTGCCTGCCACTCCCACCTCATCTAATTTATACCCACTCATTCCACTCAGTCTCTGCCAGATTGTCTTCAGCAGCATGCTAAACTCTCGCGCATTTATCTTCGGATTGCTTCCCCGGTTTCGACCCTGCCTGTCCCTGACCCTTCCTCGTCGTCCCTGCCCAGGTAACTAGATCAGCCTTCTGTCTCTGACTCCTCTGCCTGCTCGCCCCTTGTCTGTCTCCTGCTTTCTTGGATTCCCTCCCCGGAGGTTTCTGCTGGAGAGTGGACTGTTTTGGCTGGCTCTGGTGTGGACTATTTCCAGCGTACCTGCTGTGGATTTTGTTGAATAAACTGTTGAACTGTTCCAACGCTGGTCTCAGTCTGTGCTGTTCCTGGGTCCAACCTCACACCCATTACAGCCATATCTATGTTTGAATCGTGCTCTGTAGCTTTGCTAGCGTTCCCTCATCCTTATTAGCGCTAGTAGACACNTGGAGTTGAGTTTGTGTGGCTGAGCAAAGTTTTCTTTGTTCCATATTACTACTAGCAGACAACCTTTTAAGTCTCCTGACATATATGTTTCAACTAACCTTTGCCCATAAAAATACATTTGAGGATGAATAGAGGATATTAACCCCAAAGTCATCAGGAGCACAAGTTTTAGGCTGCCATCACTTATCCCTGTGTCACGTGACTCCTTGCCACATGTATTTGGTGTTGTTGGTGTTGAGGCCTCTCTCCAGTCTCTCCTGATGTCTTTGCTTTGCCTCCTTCATGCCAGCTTTCAGTCTCACTCTAGAGGTGTTGTATGCTTCCTTGTCACCTGACTGATAATGTATATTCCTCAAGACTGATGTGGTTCTCCTGGGTGGCAGCATCTCTGAATATGTGCCAGTCTGTGCGCTCAAAACAGTCCTGCAGAGTTGCTGTAGCTTCATCTGTCTACTTTAACTGTTTTTATTGATGGTTTGGCTGTGTGAAAGCCAGATTGCTGATTTTGAAAAGTTACAATAAAAACATTTATTGTATCCTGACATGCTGAGCAGATTCATTCTTCTA
>NTHP01000058.1:1289907-1321375 GCA_003416845.1 Oplegnathus fasciatus
TGTAGGAGTTTTTGGCTACTGGCTTGTAGTCCACTAATAGGAATTCAAATGTTACTAAATAATGATCCGATAAAAGAGGATTCTGTGGAAGGACTATTAAATGTTCAATTTCAATACCATAAGCCAGAACAAGGTTGAGGGTGTGGTTAAAACAATGAGTTTATGTACACTCTGACAGAAGTCAATTGAGTCTAATAATGAGATAAACGCAGTACTAAGGCTATCATTATCAACGTCCACATGAATATTAAAATCACTGATAATTACTTTATCTGCTTTAAGGACTAAACTTGATAAAAACTCTGAGAATTCATTTAGAAATTCAGAATATGGGCCAGGAGCGCGGTATACTATAACAAATAGAATTGGCTGTAGAGTTTTCCAGGTTGGGTGAGAGAGACTAAGAACAAGGCTTTCGAATGAGTTATAATTAAGTTTAGGTTTAGGGTTGATTTCTAGGCTTGAGTCAAAGATGGCTGCAACTCCACCTCCTCGGCCGGAGCCTCGAGGAATGTGAGTATTAATATGACTAGGAGGAGTGGATTCATTTAGGCTAACATAGTCTTCATGACTCAGCCAGGTTTCAGTAAGACACAATAAATCAATATGATAATCTGATATCAACTCATTTACTAATACAGCTTTAGGTGACAGAGATCTGACGTTTAAGAGTCCACATTTTATTCTCTTATTCTGTTGCACCACTGCAGCGGTGGTGTTAATTTTTATTAGATTTTTATATATAACAAAGCTAAAAAAAAGCAGCCAAATTTAATTTAAAAGAGAAAATGAACTAAAGAGAAAACAGTTAATAAACAGTTAATATTCAAGTCGTCACAACTGGAATTTTCCAAATGTGAGCAAAAAGGGGGTCAAAATCCTGAAGGCACAGTTTTCCTGCTGTAGTTAGTCTGGGTCCAGACTCACAGTCGGGTTCTGAAGTGGGATTATCGGACAGTAACTGAGGCTGCCTCCGGCCTGCTCCACAGTGTGCTGCCGTGGGGACATTCACACTCTAATCGATGTTCCCACAGCTGTGCACACCACACACCGTGGCGGTGTTTACCACACTTTCAAAGGATGATTTGGAAGTGTTGCTACTGCCAGCAAATATCCACCAATGTTCCCCACGAAGGAAACAGGAAATGTTCCTTTCCGTGACTGTTGTGCTGTCGTAGCAGCAGTGTGAGCCGACAGTTGTGCTGCTCGGACGGACCTCCCTCTTTCTGCCTGCTGGCTCCAGTAGGCTGTCCGCTGTCCGCCCGGAGCAACGCCAGCCTAGCTGCGACGAGGGCGGAGCTGGCCTGGCTGTCACGAAGACATGTATCATTTCAGAAACTAACCACTTCGCTAACTGCTGTTTGGATCTACACGACTTTGGCTTTAACCGCGACGACAAAGCGCCTGTTTAGCCGACTCGAGGAGAAGCAGGATGCCGGTGAAAGGCGGAGGAAGACTGGCCTCTTACCCGAGCAAGAGCGAAAATATCGGAGTAAGTGGCACAGTACCGTATTTGACATGCGTGGCGTTACACTCTGTAACATTTAATAACGTAAACACGTTTTACTGTCGAAGTTAAGTGTGTGTAGCTATATACGTGTCGTTTAGGACCTGCCCGAAGTGACTGTGAGCTGCATGTTGTCCAGCCAATGGTCAGCTTGTCAGTACACCTGTTGTGCTTCAGGAGAGCCAATAGAAAAGCCTGTTACATTGCTGAACTAATACTTGTGCTGGTAGAACCTGAGGAAACTGAATCCAATGTGGAGAGTTGACTGTGATACCCTGCGGTGATTGTAATCCTGTCCAGATGAACATCTTTGATTTGACGGGGGCTCTCTGGTGATTAGAAGGTCACTGTGTGTAATCAGTAGACCAGTAGGAAAACACACACACATACACACACACACACACACACACACACACACACACACACACACACACACGCGCGTATGTATGTATGTGTGTGTGTGTGTGTGTGTGTGTGGAATGACAATGGCTATGCTATTATGCTGCCCAACCTGCTCAGTAGCCACCTGTGGAACTTACATGTGTGTAAATGACTGCAGAAGAAAGATGGCTTGAGAGTACATATTTTCTCTGGCACTTTTCCTTTAGATCTCTGTACTTTCATTACAGGGCTCTGGCCCAATAACAGTGTTGCCCTGAACTTCAAAAGTATAGTTGCACTGTATATTATGAAAACGTTTTGTTTTTTCATGAAAAGACTAATTTAATCTAATTTTACCCCATGTTGCTGTGACCATTGGGGAGAGATGATGATCACACAACAACAACTGCCGGTAGGTCAAGGTTGACTCCTCTGTATGTGTGTGTGTGTGTGTGTGTGTGTGTGTGTCTCTTTCTGTTTGTGTGGTACTAGAGTCTCTAAGTGATCACATTAATGACCCTATGACAGGCAGCAGAGTCTTCTTCAATCCTTTCAACCATGGTATGGTATGCAGTATGTCTCAGTTGAACGTCTTCGCCATTCAAACTGTTAAAGGAGCAGGGATTTAGTAGCATCTACCGTAGCGACGAGGTTGCAGATTACAACCAACTCAATACCCCTCCCCTCAACCCTCCCTTTCCAAGCATGTAGGAGAACCTACAGTGGCTGCCACTTCAATGTAAAAACACAAAAGGCCCTCTCTACAACCAAGGGGGTCATTCTAAGCTAATGAAAACACAACAATTCTTAGTTTTAGGTGATTATACACTAATGAAAACATAATTATAAATATTATATTCCATTTCTGTCAGTAGATCCCTCTAAATCCTACACACTGCTCCTTTGATACATTAACTGGAAACATTTCCCCAAGACAATTAGAGTATGCTCAGTTGCACAGAGAATTGCAGTTGTAAACAAGTCAAAATGTCCTAAAATGCTAATTCTTTGCTTGTGAAATGTTGTATGAGAGTTACAGCTGAAGTTAAAACATTGAAGTAGCTGAAGTGTAAGTTGAGTTAATGAAAGGGTTTAATGTATCATTTGAAGAGTGAGTACAAAAAGGAGTTGAAGTGCCAGCTGATATGTAATCACTGAAAGCAGACAAACTCAGTTAAATTGAAGCGATGGAAGTAGAGGAACTATCATTTGGTGTGTAACACTGAAAGCTGTTGAATTATCGATTGTAGTGTAAGCCCTGGAGATAGTTGAAGTGTGTGCACTTTAAGCAGTGAAATATCAGTCGCTTTGTTAGCACTGAAGTGTTAGAGCTGAAAGTAGTTGAAGTGTCAGTTGAAGAGAGAAAAAATTAAAGTGGTTGCAATGTCAAGTGACAGCAGTTTAAGAGTCAGTTAAAGTATAAGTGAGAATTGAAAATTTCAGTTGAAGTGGGAGCTCCAAAAACAGCAGCTCTGTCAGTTGAAGTGCAAGAGATGAAAGCAGTTAAGTGTCAGCATCAGTGTCATGAATGAGCTTCCAGGAATATAGTGAGCTTTTTGTGGGAGTTTGCCCATGGCTGTGGCAGGTACTGTGGGAGTATGGGGTACTGGGGCCATCGCTACGAGCCACCTGGTCCTTATGTAACTGGAGTGAGAGCTGTGTCTGTGTTCTCGACACAAAGTCTGTACTTCTTAATAAGCTAAATCCATTCCTGTTCCTGAGCCATGTCTAATCTAGTCAGTACACATTGTTCATTCATACAGACAACTGAATCTAGCACAGCAGCTTCATGTATTATGGAACATGAAATTACAGCTGAGTCTTGTCCTTTCAAAAAGAGAGGGAAGTGCATCACCATGTGTACTGTTCACTGGAAGGCATCATCACCTCCCCAAAAGTTACTAAAGTATCTGTCTTCTTCTGTCTTCTGTATGTGTCTTCAGGTTTCTATCAACGCTCCCATGATTCAGTGGGGTCTGTTCATGACATCAGCTCTATTCTGTTTTCTTACTATAGCAGAGAACCCAGTTCAGCTTGAGTGACGTATTCACGGCAACACAGCTGCTGACAGTGAACAGGGAGAGCATTCACACACTGGCACATACCAAATATAAACGACTGGCACAGTCAAACACTGATGCATGATATCCATGGAAACAGGAGAGTTTTTACACAGAATAATCTGTGCTTCTCTTGGAGATAGTTGAAGCCTATTGCTAACACTGGACACTAATGGGGACACCTCATTAACAGCAGTGTAGCTAGGGCTTTTTTTCGATTTAAAGGGGCACTCCACTGATTTTACACACAGATCAGTTTACTTGTCATGTGGGGTACCACTCAGCCTGTGACAACAGTTGTATAATGTCTTCTGTGTTATACCATTTATACCATGGTAGCTATCCCTTAACATCTCCCCTGGTGTATTAGACCAGTGGTTCCCAACCTTTATGGCTGATAGCCTCTTAAAATCAAGCAGTGTCTGCTTGTAACCTCTTGTCACAGGTTGAGTATATGAATATGTTGAATATGAGTTGTGAGCAGTTTAACCAAAGAGTGATGTTCTCCTCTAAACCTCTCAGACCCCCAGGTTGGGAACCACTGTATTAGACCTCGATTTGTCATGTATTTCATTTGCTGGATTAGCAAAAAACACATAATTCTGTTCGGTAATTGTATCTATAGAGTGAAGATTTTTCCAAAAAGTGTACTTTATCACAATATACAAACGGGTGACAAATTAAAGGAAGAACCGACATAAAGTGTCTCAGTAAGGTGTTGGGCCACCACGTGCTGCCAGAACAGCTTCAATGCTCCTTGGCATTGATTCTACAAGTCTCTGAACTCTACTGGAGGATTTGGTGTTTTGATGGTGGTGGTGGTGGAGAGCACTGTCTAACACGTCGGTCCAAAATCTCCCATAGGTGTTCGATTGGGTTGAGATCTGGTGACTGTGAAGGCCATAGTATATGATTCACNATGATTCACATCATTTTCTTACCCATCAAACCATTCAGTGACCCCTCGCGCCCTATGGATGGGGGCATTGTCATCCTGGAAGAGACCACTCTCATCAGGATACAAATGTTTCATCATAGGATAAAGGTGATGACTCATAACAACTTTATATTGATTTGCAGTGACCCTTCCCTCTAAGGGGACAAGTGGACCTAAACCATGCCAGCAAAATGCCCCCCCACAGCATTACTCTTTAAATATCGCTCTAATGCACGAGCATCACGCTCATCAAATGTGCGCTGTCGAGCACAATTTCCGACCCTATTTACTGAAGTCTTTCTCAAAGATCTAAATGCAGATGTCACTTTAGTCACTGTTCCTATTGAAACACGAGCCAGTTGAGCAGTCTTTGTGACTGAAGCTCCTGCCATCTGTGCCCCAACGATGAACCCTCTTTCAAAGTCACTTAGATCTTTTCCTCTTGCCATCCTGATACAAAATCCGAATCAACTGGGCCTGCTCAGCATTTTTATACATGCCACAGAGCATGATGGGATGTTAATTGCTTAATTGTACCATGCAGTGCACCTGTGTGGAAGCATCTGCATTCATTATGTTTCTCCACTCATTTATTCAGGTTTTTCCTTTAATTTGTCACCCATCTGTATATTGATATTGGGATGAAAAAATGACATGATGTGATAGAGGATACTATCCATTTTGCCCAATGCTATTGAGGCATTTGAAATACACATTTACATTTTCAGGCAGGGAGGGTCTAACATAAGAAGCTATAAAGCTGCATTATAGAAATTGTAGCTAGTATGTAGCTTGACCCATATTAGGGACTAAAAGTCAGGATTTCTAAGCCTCTACTACTACAGTTTTGACTATTCTAACTTTACATCTTGCAAGTCATCCAACTTTATCAATTAATTGTTTTAGTCATATGTCATAAAATAGTGAAAAGGCCTGTCACAATTTCACATATCTTCAAATTGCTTGTTTTCTCCAACCAACAATCCAAAACCCCTGAAAAATTCAGTTCAAAGCAGCATATCCTCACATTTAAGAGGCTTGAACCAGTTGTTGTATTGTGTTATTTTTCTTTGATAAATGTCTTAACTAATAATCATCAGAATAGTTTTGGATAAATTCAGTCAGTCGACAATTAATTGACTAATAATTTCAGCACTATTTGATGCACTTTGATTCCCTCACCTCTTATCTGCAATATTTCTGAACTGTGCGCCCTAGGGTGCTTCCTGTCTGACTGTTAGCCTTTAAGTCGAGACATAATTGAAATACAATGTGTTTTAAGTAAGGGAATGCAAATGTGTGTATCAGATATCCCAATGTGTGGCTTTAGAGTGTGTGTTAATTGCAGTCGTGTTGTGGTCTGTGGAACAGATTTGGGCATGAACAGCCCCTCACCTCCTCACTCTCCCCAATCCACCCAAGACTATAATTAGACTGCTCACATTTGGGATGATTGTAAAATATTGAGCTGTTTTTGGCTGAAGAATAGGCTCTTCTTGTTCTCATGTCATCATGTAAATGTTTTAGGCTTGATGGTGTATACAGCAGGGAGTCTACAGGCCCTGAACAAGGCTTCACATATTTTATTATCTAAAGGCAAAGACCTAAAACGTTTGTTAAGGTCCTCAGTACATTTCAATTTAATATTTTAAAATAATAAAACTTCAGGGTCCTAAAACCAGCCCACTCATACACATCTGTACAGCTATTTTATTTCCATTTGGGTCTTTTTTAGCTAAAGAAAGCTTTACATTTAAGTGGAAACTAGTTATTTTGTAGATTTTTATAGCCCAGGTTGGGATCAGGGCTTGATAAATGTTAAGATCCAATAACCGCATTTCATGCCCTTATTCTTTCCATTGTGGAGGCTTTCTAAGCATATCACTACAAAAATACAATATGAAAACTGCACTTACGTCAACTGATTGACTCTAAAGTTCTGCTTAAAAATCTAAATGATACGACAGATAGTCTGGAGATAAAAGCCTACAGTGTGTGGTGTTGTGAGAATTCTGATTTCCGGTCTGATGATCTTCTCAGTACCAGTTGTTCTCTCTCTGGTTTTTTCAAGCACGGTTGGTTTTTGCAAGTGAAATTGGGACAGTCACCATTACAGGTGTGCATGGGAGAAATAATGGTATGCAGACAGGATCAGACAAGTGGTGTGCTGTGAATGTTATTTCATAAGCCAGTACTTCCAGGTTTCAGTCCTGAGCCACAGCTCAGCTGGGCCTCACCTCACTCTGACAAAGTTCATTCACCTCTGACTCTCAGTTTACACTTACAGCCCATGCATCCTCATCCACCGTTTCACCTGAATTGGCTGACCTTTTTAGCCTTTTCTGCATAAAATGTAAGGTAAATGAATGATGCCAATTATTTATTAACAGATGTCTGTATCTCTTTTGGTACAGTCATGTCAAAATGTATGTTCTTGCTGGATTTTAGGAGCTCTCAGGGCTCCACACTAACTTTTCCACTGGTAGCACCAGCACATGATTTGGTCGCCAGGTATGTAATATGTCCATTTTATTTATGAAATACATTGCGAGACGTGGTTTTACAGTCCATGGTGGTATAACGTTAGGTCACGGTGGACTTACTGGATTACTATAATACAACCTGCCTATAGCGTAACATTTTATGTGGCCTTGCAACCGAGCTATATCTTGCTGTTGGCTTATTATTATGAAGACAGCATTTCCCATATATAGGCTCTACTTGGGCGGCCCAGCACAGCGGCCAGGTGGGTCTAACCTGTGTAACAGCAGCAACAGAAAGTTTGCTGATCCGGAGTCGGAGCGGCCTGGGATCAGACCCCTGGCACTGCAGCCGCTAACTGAAGGTCCGTCTCCGGAGCTGCCGCCTGCTCTTCTCCTGGTGAAGTAGTCTCCTAGCAGTGGGGAGTGAGGCGGAGGGAACGTATAATCTAACGTTAACGTAATCTAACACGCTTAGTGGATTGTTGCCAGATTTGGCGTATTTGGCAGATTTGACGGTGTTGCCAGATTCGGCCACACGCACGAATGCGACCACATAAAATTTTAACTCACACCAATTCTAAAAATGGTCGCACATGTGACCATTTTGGTCGCAGTCTAGAGCCCTGGCTCTAATCATTGCCTTCCTTTTGTGTGTGGATCAAAGCAAGGCCATCATTTTCAGTGGAGAGTGTACACTTTCCTGAGCAGCTACAAAAGCTATAGAGGCCAAACATTCACTAAATTTAATTTTGATGTCAAAATACACCCACCTACATGGCATGCTCCCAATGGCATTCAGAAACTGATAGTAGGCTGAGGTTATGATGGGACCAGTTTCACTGTAGAGATGGCAGAGAAGTTAAGTGTGTCTCTGAATTCCTGGAGTTATGAAATTGAGTTTGTTTACATTCTAATGTAATCTAGTCTACCGCCCTAGTTAGTTGTTGTGCAGAATGGGTCATTTTTCACGTAATGCTCTTCATCCTTACTTTCTGTGTCGCCAAACGATACATGCGTTAATGTGAAAGACAGGCAAACCATCAAGTACCTGCTAGTACCATTTCATTTCTAGTAAGTTGATTGAAGTCAGTAATTTTCTTCTAGTTGATTTGATTCCAGTAGCCTTCAGGTTTGTCTCTGGCTTTATCCCACTGAGCCTGTGTTGTTTTATATACATTTTGTCTTATGTTCAGCTTTCTTTGTCTTACAGTCAATCTAGGGTTAGACCTTTAGCCAAATGTCCACTCTTTCCTTTTTATACATGTGACTTCATGGGGAAGCAGGAGGCTCAGCTTCGCCCTCTATCATACATTCAGGCAGTATTAGTAAAGACCAAAACAACTATAACACCACAGTTCCCAATATGGCCCAGATGAGAAACCTTGTCACTTAAATGACCCTGTTCCCTGAATTTTCAAGAGAACTGATTGAGGACTTTGCCTGTATGAATACACTCCTTAGAGGTGCAAGATATTCCAAATATTCCCTGACCAATGGGAACAGCGTCACATGGGCTTGGACAGCTGCTGGGAGTGGCTGACTGATAAGATTCCTGCATGTGTCTTTATATCTCCTTCTCTGTGTGTCTGTGTTTAGTGTTTATTGGTACTGCCCTGTGGCTAGGGAATAGGTTCAGAGGCCAAGGGCGTGGTGCACTGCTGAAACCCAAGTTAACAACAGGGAAGGCCACATTTGGTGCAGTGCTGGTCTCTTACTGATCTGTGCATGTGTGCATGTGAAGCCTGGTGTCATAAAACTTGAAAAATGAGCCCAATATCTATGCACACATGAAGTCAGACAAGGACATAGAAAGGACTGAATGGAGTAGACTAGAAACTGATAGTGGTTTGACATTGGTTTGACATGATGAAAAGTAAAGGTTACTGTTGTTATTTGAAACAGCTTTGAAGCTGTTATAAGGTGTATTTTTCCATTTACGCTAGCAGTTTCCCCCTGCTTCCAGTCTTAATGCTAAGTGAATCTAAACACATCCTGTACCCATGTCTGTAATGGACACTAAGAGATGAAACTGAATATTCAATATTCTCATCTGATTCTAGATTTAAAAAAAAACAGGCATATTTCCCAAAATGTCTTTCAAAATCACACCAGCATTTAGATGGAGGAGAAGTAAACTTGTGCCAGACGGCAAACTGTCTTGACACTGCTGATAACATACAATGGAGAGAATTGGAAAATCATTGAGTTTTATAAAATCCTGCTTTGTTGGCATATAAACTTCTCCACAAAAATTATACAGAGGGGTTTGCAGTCAGCTGTGAGACAGGAGTGGATGGTACAAATATGTTCCCTTGAATTAACTGTGTGAACAAAGGCAATGTTCCAACAGATTAGCAGTGCCACCCAGAAAGGAAATGCAGCCCAGTACAGCAAAAAAAAACTCAGTGTTGACTGAAATGTTGAACCTAGTCCAACTTTTGACGTGATTTAGTAGCGCTGTGTTGGCCAATCAAATACGTGCAAGTCCATATTGCTTTTTACCTTGTGATTGTCAAGATGGACGATAAAAGGATTGTCACTATAATAACTTTCTAGAATGATAAAATCCTGTCTCATAGCATAATAGTGTCTGGTAAACCTTCAAAGTTATGGATCTGTTTTGCAAAATGTTATACTTTTCATGTCCGTATACCCAGGAGGGTCCGCATGATGTAAATTTCATCATCTACACGTCTGCGTGGGTCCGTGTGGACCATGCATCAGCATGAAAATATATTTTGCTGTATATTTGACTGGGCTCTATTCTTTTTTTTTTTACACACATACATACATTCTCATACCCCTGATACCCTGTACTCCAATGTTAGGGATTGAAGTGTTGGCCCATTATTGCTGTGGGTAACAACAACGCTTCCTTTCTTTAGCATTCCAACCCCCACCCTCACCCGCTCAGATCAGTTCACATACTTCAAATATCCTGTCTGAGCCAACTTGTACTGTGGATGACTGTGGTGCTTACCCCTCCACTCAAGCACTCAAGATTCATTCAAGATAGAAGATTCAAAGCCTTATTGTCATATGCA
Organism: Oplegnathus fasciatus; assembly: GCA_003416845.1. Classification (NCBI taxonomy): domain Eukaryota; kingdom Metazoa; phylum Chordata; class Actinopteri; order Centrarchiformes; family Oplegnathidae; genus Oplegnathus; species Oplegnathus fasciatus. The sequence goes on from NTHP01000058.1 coordinate 1,300,320, forward strand.
GAGAGACAGTACAGTGCAGTGTACAGTAACATTCTTAGCTTGCTGTCCTCTCTGATTGCCATACAGAAAATACTTGAAAGTAATAGATGCAGACAGCTGCAGGTCACACACCAGGCTGAAGTTAGTTTGATAATCACCAGCTGGATACATTTTACCGAACAGAGTCATCGAGAATATGATGAGGGTCGATGTAGACTCTTGTTTTTGGTAGTGCAGGGACAGGGACCCCTTCGTTAGAGACTATGCATTCTGAATGTCTCACTCTTAATTACATTACATTAGCTACCTTTGTAATCTCTAAATAGTCATATTCTATTTTTGAACTTGTTTTACACATTCATTGCATTAATAGTATCAGATAAACTGTAGTGGAAACAGAGTGCTCATTGCTTTAGAAAAACAACGAACCAGAACGGGAGAACAGGTCATGGTGCTCTGACTAACTTGTGAAAAGTGGTGGAAATCTTAAGCCTTGAGCCCTGTGAAAGGGTAAGACTGGGACCTTTGGTTTGAACATACTGGGCATGACTGAGCAGTGTGCAGTAGACCACTGAAAGCATTACACTGTTATTTCGAGGCTTGTGAGAGTACGTCTTTGGATTAAGTGTTGTCCATCCCAAACTGTTTTTCTGCTTTAATACAGCCAACTGTTCTGGGATGCCCACATCAAGCTTGTCGGATGGGGCTGGAGACAGTTGACAGTTGACAGTTGTGACCATGTTGAATGGGCATGGTCAGCAGTGAGCTGGTTGTATCCCTCCTGAATCTTTCAGTTTACTGTTGTTTCTTTGAATTACACCAGTCACTTGGAACAGTGTATTCTCACTGAGTTGCCAACAGCCCTCAGGAATGCTTACTTTAGAAACAAACTCTCCATTGTTGTTTTGGAAAACTCAGTTTGGTATGGTAAATAACAGAGATTGTCTTTGCAGTGAATCATCTAAGGAAATAATTTTTTTTGCCACACTAGCCGCGGGGCTGTTGGCCAGTCAGTTGGTCCACCACAGACTGAAAAATCTCACTAACTATTAAATGGATTGCCATTCATTTCGACATTCATAGACATTCATGTTCCACAGAGGATGAATCCTAATTACTTGGATCCTCTCATGTTTCCTAAAACACCCCCAGGTCAGTTTTGGTTTTGTGTGTTTTGTGTGAAATGTGTTGACAACTGTTGGATAGATTGCAGTTTTGATACAGACATACATGGTCCCGAGAAGATGAAGCCTAATGACTTTGTTTATTCCCTGACCAGGTCTTTATAATTTTTAATTTGTCCAATCGTTTGGTTTATGGCCAAATGAAACATTCCCGTCATCATCAGCTGTGTTTACTGTAGGACTGTCGGTGAAGGAGTTTCCTCTGCGGTAATTAAGGTTGGCTCAATAGTATGCGGTATTAGTGCATGGTTCTGTATTTTTTTAAGAGCAAACACTCAATGCGGAAGTTTGTCTAACTGTCTTCACAGCTCAGTGTGGGTTTGTACTCGTGAATGACTGGGTTAGCTTGCTGAATGAGAGGCTGCTGCTGAGCACCACCACTCACTCATTCTTCAGCTGAGGTGGTGTGTACTCATGAACGACTCATTTTGCATATTGCCTCTTCTAAATTGGCTGGCTCTCCCTTTTCATTCGATTCAAAGCCGAAATGTTCCTAAACGGGCGAAATTACATTTGGTTTTGCCACCAGAACAGCTGCCATCGTTTCTAAGAAAAAAGACCGAACATGACGTGATGTGATGTGATGTGAACATAGCAGTTGTGGCGGTTGTTTGCAATCCTCTGCGGTTGGCTTGTCAATAGCATGGTATTACAATTGTGGTTATCACAACAGCCCTAGTTTAATGCTGATTAGCAATGTCAGCAGGGTGAAATGGTAAACTTTATACCTGGTAAACATCAGCATGTTAGCATTGTGAGCATGCTGATGTTAGCATCTAGCTCAAATGACTGGTGTGTACAACCTGAGAGAGCTGCTAATATGGCTGTAGACTTTTAGTCTTGTTGTGACTATACTTAACATGTATATTCAGTTGTTTGAGGTGGTTTGTGTTTGTTTTTTTGGTTTACATTTATCTTTGTTAACTGAAGTCTGACTCAAGGAGAACAGATTTGAGATAATGTTCTCTGGGGAGTCAAATCCTGCCTAATGAAGCACTCCAAGGATTCCATAAGCGTTAAAATCACCTTTGGGAAATACTATTTGAAATCAGCAGTATATGCAGTATGGTTGCTCTGTACTGGTTTTGTGTGGACATTTGAATGTGGGCGACGCTGTGTTTTCCTGTGTGTCTGAGAGTACAGGTCAGTATTGGGAGTGTGTGTTCCACCACAGATTGTTGTTTCCTGTGAGTGAACATGACTAAGAACACGTTATCTGTGGAATGACAGGAAGAGGGAGTGATGGTTTGCAGGCTGCTTCCTGCAGTAGAAGCCTCTTTTCCCTGTGTTTCCTCCTCACCACACCCTGAGTCCTGAGGCCAAAACAAGACCACAAACACTGTTTGGACCAAAACAAAGATACACAGTACTCACTTTATCCCACCGAGCCACTCCTGCTGCCTCAGGCCCTCATTTGTCAAACGTTCATAACATCAGATATGATCTTTGTGATAGAGCATGACGCCATTGTCAGCAGTGGAATCTAGGCACAGAAGCTGGCAGCGGTTGTGAACACAACTACCTGCCTCAAAAACATGTGCATTTCCTTCAAAGATGTATTTTGTGCTGTGAATGGGAAAAAAAAGTGAATTACAGCAAATCACTGTCATGTTCCATTAAAAATAAATTATTTTTTCTGGCCACAGTTTAGTTTTGGAAAGAAGGATTCACTGCTTATTTTGGATATTTAAAGTTTGTATAAGTAAGCCTACTTTATGTAGGCCTGTGCTGCCAGTGAGTCCTGTAGACACAGCAAAACTGTGGCTGTGTTCCATTCTGTACTGCATGTACAACACTCCTTTAATAGGAGTCACCACACCTGCATAAATTGCTGTGTGTGTGTGTCATATGTAAATAGGGACTGGTGAGTCATGTTGTTGTTTTCACAGCTCATCACCACTGTCTGTGGTAAATGCAGCTGCTTCTGTGGTAACAAACGCACACCACTGTGCAGGTTTACATATGTAACTTGTGTCCTTGCAGTTAGGGCTGTAGTCAACCAAAGAAAATCTCGGTCGACTGAAATTCTCTGTGCTCTTCTACCAATCAATTGGTCAATGGGGGAAAAAAAATCTGCACGTTATCTCTATATTAACTAAATCGGTCACAGTGCACTGAGTGCACTCTACCTGGTAGCCTAAATGAACTATAAATAAACATAAAAAGCTATTTGCAGCATATTAAATTATTTTTAACCTAATTATTTTGTACTGAAATGATAACAACAGACTCAGAGCTCACCAGAGTGAAAATTGAACTATATCAACTGCACAAGAACTATTTAGGAACATACAAAATAATTTTTAGGATAATTGTTTTTGTCTTATTTTGTTATGATAATAATAATAATAATAATTATAATAATAATAATAATAAAAAAACAGGACCCTCCACTATTGTTTTTTTTCTGCATATGTCCCTCCCGCCCCTGAAAATAATGGATTAAGAAGCACTTCTCTCCTTATGAAAGTAACACCAGTGATTGTCCGACCAATGAGAATTTGGTCGGACAAGAGCATGTCGACCAGAAGGTGTCAGCCCTAGCCCTAGACAGTTGCTGTGTCATTTCAGCAGGTTTCAGTGTTACAGTACAGTGAACAAAAAAAGAATGAACAGATTATTATTGAATCATACTATTTAATAACATTAACCAAATTAAACTGTATGGAATTAATTTACAGTTTCCATAAACTGTATGAAGTGAATTGTGAATATGAATGAATATGAATTGTATAAAAGTGTTTTTTAAAAATATTCTTTCTGTGAAATAAGCATGTGACCTGTTTTTAGTTGAAACAGGTCACATGCTTATTTCACACAATCAAGAATCGTTAAGAACCAGAATCAATAAGCAGAATGGGAATCAGAATCGTTAAAATCCAAACGATACCCAACCCTACCTGCATGTAAACACCGCCTGCTTTTAATGCATAAATAAATTACTAAAATGTGCCACGTATTGAATTACTGCAGTAGAATCTATTGAGACAGAAATGAATGCAGATTTACAATCTGAAAATATACCAAAATGTGAACTATATGCTCAATATAAACGTCATAAATTATAATATGTGTATGTGTGTATTTTGAGCCATGGTACTTTAGTTGTCTAAAGAGCACCATTTTCAAACAGTCGTCATTTGTGTTTTCAGGAGCGAGTACTGCACAGAGATACCACCAAGAAAAATATTTTATCTTTGCCTTGACACCACAGCAAGTTCGAGAAGTATGCATATCCAGGTAGGACTGTTTGTTAATAGCTCAGTTATTCCACAGTTGCTAGAAAAACATACCCATGTCTGTGATGTACATGGTAAATAAAGTATGTTTAACCTTTTTTGATCACAGGGACTTTCTACCAGGTGGTAGAAGGGACTATATGGTTCAAATCCAACTAAGGTGAGAATGTTCAGTTTTCTGACCTGCAAATAATACATCTTGAGATTCTTAGCAACTTGGAATGTGAAAGAAGAAAATATTGAACTAAGAAACACACCGTAATTTCTTTTTCATATTAAGTGACCAAATGGTTCAAAGCAAACCTTTTTTTAAAGACTATTTTTTGGACATTTTCGCCTTTTATTGGACGGTTTCAGTGAAGAGGCAGACAGGAAACGGGGAGAGAGGGGGGGGTATGACATGCAACAAAGGTCGCCCAAACCAAACCGGCAATGTTATGGTTATGTGGCTCGCCATGTGCTGTAACCACTCGGCTACCAAGGCGCTCCCAAGGCAAACTCTTTTAAAATCATATTAAATAACTTGAGTCATGTTTTCTTGATAACTCCAAACCCTCCTTCACTTGTCATCATGTTTACTGAAAGACTAAACATATACTATAAATAGGAACATAGAACATAACACTACAATATCCATCATAAATGTTTTGCTGAACATAATTTGAACTCATGTCATGAGAAATATACAGTTATTTTTTTGTTTGTGAATAGTCTGCTTATTTAAAAACAAAAATGTATTCAGGCTCTTGAACGTTTTTTTGTGTTGTCCAGGTTTTGCTTGTCAGAGACAAGTTGTCCGCAAGAGGATAATTACCCAAACAGTCTTTGCATAAAGGTCAATGGGAAACTTTTTCCTTTGCCAGTAAGTACTTGTTTTACTCCAGTACAGTTCCAGTAAAAAGCCAGTCCAACTTAGGCATCCTACTATAAAGATGCTAACAAAGCATTGTATTCCTTCAGGGTTATGCACCACCACCAAAAAATGGTGTGGAACAGAAGAGACCAGGAAGACCTCTAAACATTACCTCCCTTGTCCGACTCTCCTCTGCAGTACCCAATCAGATTTCAGTGACATGGGCACCTGAAATTGGAAAAGTGAGAACATAAACCTCATTGGAACTCTTTTCAGCTTTTTGTTTTTCCTGTGCTTGAGTTGGACATCATGACTTCTCTGTTAAAGCTGTTTGGTCATATTGTTTTTCAGACCTACTCTATGTCTGTGTATCTGGTGAGGCAGCTGACATCACCACTGCTCCTGCAAAGGCTGAGAATGAAGGGCATCAGAAACCCAGACCACTCCAGAGCACTAAGTAACTATACAGTAAACCACTATGACATCACTTCAGTGTTGCCCGCTACAAGTTGTACCTTGAGGTAGTCACACTTGACCGGAGGTCTTCATAAATCCAAAACATTTACCTGACCTGAAAAGCACCCGTCAGTATGTTTACATACACACAAGAATCCAAAAAAATCAGGTTACAGAGCTAATCGGACCATGGGTTTACTTGCACTGTAGTAACATGGTTACTGAAGATCTGCTTATACATGCGGGTCAGCGATCAGATTTCTCCCCCACACGATTTCATTTAGTTATTTTAACAATAGTAGTGATACAGTACGTTGCTCCCTGATTTTTGTGTGTGTGTGTGTTTGTCGAAGGACTGACTTTTACAAATAGTTAGATGTTCAACAGCGGGACTTCTTCAGACTTCTAGAGGCTAGTTGTGTGTGTTTAAGTTTTAGTCGGAAAGCAGATCCAGATGTATGTGAGGATAGGACAGTGTGCTGTCCCAGCAACACTTTCCTGGTCCAATATCTTTGTCAGGTTCATACTAGCATATATACATCACTGTGTATAAATCACTTTTCTTCAGGAGAGATCTGGCTGACAGTAGCAAAATCAGGTTATTGTATAGAGCTGACTGTAACCTGGTTACTTGAGAGCATGAAATGCACTGCATGACTCTCTGTGATCCGCACCTGTGATCAGGGAGAGCGTGGTTATCAGTTAGGAGCAGGCTTGGGGAGTAACAGAATACATGGAACGGCGTCACGTAATTAAAAGGTAACTGTATTCTGTTAAAGTGACAGAAAAAAAGACGTAATCAGATTACCGATACATTTAGTAAAAATGGGGATTACTAGCAGGATTACAGTTTTAAAATACATTTTAAAATAAAGAACGAAATGCTACCATGCACATGCACACAGCTTACAACACTTCATAAGTCTCACAACACCACTCTGGTGTAGCCATAGTTTATCTCACAGTTGCCAATTCATTATCATGGCCTCTAGTGAAAAAAATGCTTTCATTGGGTGGAAATTTTACCATTATTTTGTCTTTAAAGCAGAAAAGGAGAACAACATCACAGTATAGTGCAAGTTCTGTCTTCTAGCTGTGAAAATGCTGCAATCATCAAAGGATTCGACATCTAATTTAAAGAAATATTTACATCTCTTGTCTTTATTTGCATATTTGGTATTGAGGTAATCCAAAAGTAACGGAAAGTAATCAAGTTACGTTACTTTCATATTGTGATACTTGGATTAGGTTACTGACTACATTTTTTAACAGGTAATTATATCAGGATACAATTTTAAAGTAACCCTCCCAACCCTGGTTAAGAGTTATCAGTTATTTGCTGTCCTTGGTGAGTAAAGCTGCACTACCTGAACCTGAAATTGACTTGTCCATTTAGGCCTGATCCAAGACCCTAATAAAATGGGGCTCAAACAGATTTGAGTCAAGGAGTAAATGTTAAACACTTAACATTTTTTGAGTGTGGGTTGGGTTCATAGAACTGAAAAACTGTTTCTTTTTATATTCTGCATAATTTATACCGATTTAAATTAATATTTTCTTTTCCCCTGTACTCTTCCCCTGCCCTCTGTGTTCCAGTTAAAGAGAAGCTGACGGCAGATCCAGACAGTGAGATTGCTACAACAAGCCTTCGAGTCTCACTTATGTGCCCGGTAAATGAAGCATCTGTGTAGAATGTTTATGTGATTACAGCACCTTTTAAATTATTCTGATGGCATGAATTATAGTTTGTAGAGAAATGAGACAATGGGGCACTGTATGTGTTGTGTCTGTGGATCAGATCAGGGTAGAGGTGGGATATCAGCATGCATTACTTTCTGCCACAGTTTCTCTTTTAAAACTACCACTGGGGGTCGCCAAAGACTGAAAAATTCAAATGCAAAACATACCTTCACCTTTAAAAGGCACTAAAACTGGAGACCACTGACCATTCTTTTGTCCAAAATGAATAACTGGGTGCTCACACTCACTAGAATTCATGGTTTACTTTTATTGGCTGTTATCACATAATTATTATGTTTATGTAAACGTAGCCACTGATAACAGTGTTCATTTCTTCAGTCATTGCCATTATTGAAATACAACAACTTCACAGTTTTATCATGGAATGGTGTAAGAACACTGTTGATCACTTGTGCTCACTTTATTTATGGCTATTGGTATGTTGCTGCTGTGTGCCACTTGAAAGTGGTATGCCCATCGTATTAATGTTACAGTGACATATACACTTGTTAAATTAAATAAATACATAAAAATATTTTGATATCATGCCCATTGGCATATAGCTAGCATTAATGGTCAGACTTTGTGTGTGGCATGCTTACTGCTCGCCGTTATTTGTACGGCTAGCTTAGCCACCAGAAAAGTATAACTTTCATCATATCAGGTTGACAGTGGCTGATCTACCCATGACCTACTGTTTTCATGTGAGTGTTTAGGATCTGATGCACCTGTCTATAAGACTTTGTGGAGTGCAAGAACTTCATAATAAGTGTTACCTTATGAATGTGTATGAATTGAGCTTAACGTTGTCCTTGTGCAAGGAACCAACCATTTTCTACCTTCATTTGTTTTGACTGACCTCAGTATGTTTTGTCCTCCAGCTGGGTAAGATGCGACTGACCGTGCCGTGCCGGGCGGTGACCTGCTCTCACCTGCAGTGTTTTGACGCTGCCCTCTACCTGCAGATGAATGAGAAGAAACCCACCTGGATCTGTCCTGTGTGTGACAAGAAGGCTGCATACGAGAGTCTTATCATTGATGGGTTAGTCCAACTAATTCAACCACTTCACACAAAAAATGATCTGCTGTTGCTGAGGCAGTTGTACATTCAGATTTGGTAGATTGCCAGTTAGTCTGGTGCCATGTTCTCATTACTTGTTAATGAAAATTTATAACAATCAATGAGAACATGAAATCAGAATAATCCATGTGTCCCTCTGCTTAAGTATACATGGAGTTTCTCACTGTAGCGATTGGAACTCCACTCATTTTGTTTCATATATTTTAACTAGACATGTCCCGAGCCGATCCCAAGTATCAGTATTTCGGGCGATCTGGACATATTTTAATGGTTGACGGTAACAAATCTGTTATCTCTCCTCTCTTTCAGGGTGCAAGACATTCAGGTAGCAGCTTCTCATTTTCCACTGGCTGTCCTAAATTAATGTTTAATTCTGTTAATAAGTTGATGGCAGCCTAAAATAAAACTTGACTTTTGTCGGGTTTGTGTGCACTCTGCAAGCTGGTGTCTGTACTCTGCCAAAGATTGTTTATGAGGTAAAGGAAGCATCACTCTGTAACACCACAGTACAACCGCGAGTGGACTGAGTGTTTTTGCAGAGCCAACAGGCTCCAACAGAGTGAGATGTCTTCTCTGTAGCAGATCACTTCACGTCAATTTCAGGAGTCGCGTTCTTCCAGTTAGACTTTCCTTAATATCAGATGAATGATTAAAGCTGACCAGCTTTATCGTTTTGAACCAGGACCTTCAGTATTTGGATCAAGCAGCATGTGAAAAATAAGGCGTGTCAAGGCTGCACATGTTATTTCAATGTGTCAGAATCATATTTAATCAACATTTAGGTGAATATAAGTATCAGATCGGACTCTGTATTGGAGATACCCAATATTGAAGGTTTGGGATTGGGGCCAAAAAAACTTGATCGGGACATCCCTAATTCAAACACAAGGATAAATAGGTGTGAAATGCATCATTTTAGTGTAATCAATTTGTAGATTCTTCATGCTCGTGCATATTAAAATTCACACGAGAGCTTGAAGTCTTTAATGGCTCATGGTCATGAGAACTTTGAGACCTAAAACAGGTTCATGGATCAGAAGCTGATAAACCCACCAACAAAGTCAATCTGCTTGTGTGACCGGTTATTGAACAATTATTGTATATTGGTGATTTAAGTGTTTTATTCTTTGTTCAGTTTATTCTTGGAGATCCTGAACGACTGCTCAGATGTGGATGAAATCAAGTTCCAGGAGGATGGAACCTGGTGTCCCATGAGACCAAAGAAAGAGGCAGTCAAGGTCCCCTCTCAGTCAGTTCCAAAAATTGAGAGTAAGTACATGATCTTAACACCTGGACAAGGTTTGAATTGATCCTACTAAGAAATACTGTGTGCATATCAAAGCTGTTTTAGAAAATTACTGAGCCTTTTTTAAAAATGAAACCATATATATGTGAGTTATTTTAAAAGATTTACGTCTTCAGTAGGAACCAAAAGTAGCTGAGTGCTACAGTGCTACTCTACAGGTAGAGAAGTCAGAAAGAACTGAGGGACAGACGAACACATTGTCGGTTTTGATCTTGTCATGGGATTTGTTGACTATGAGACGAATCTAGAATAACACCAGCCCTATCTTTTAACCATTATCTTTTAGCCTCAGCTCCTTTGCGCCAGTCTTCAGTGGTCCCTCATTCTACTGAGCCCAGCTTTACCAAGAAGGCTGATGTGATTGATCTGACTCTGGAAAGCTCCTCCTCTGATGATGATGAAGAGGACACAGACCCTCCACTGAAGAAACGCTGTGTTTACATTTCTAAGAATGAGGAGATGCATGCGAAGGGGTGAGCAAGCCTCTAGGTGTTTTCCATAGGCCGACCTGCATGTACCAACCTTGTTCCCAAATAAAAATCACTATCCATTTTTAATCTCATCTTTATGTGTTGATCTACAGCGGTCTACAATATCCACAATACTTACTATAATAATACTTATACATATTCCAGTGACATATTTGACAACACTGGACACCACATTTTTTGTGTAAAACATTTGCAGTTTTCTGGAAGGATCCAGATCACACAGTTATAGGAAAAGCGTTTAATATGGTACAGCAACTAACGCTGCGACATAAAGCGTCATCAGAGTTTGCTGTTTTCTCTCAGAGTGTTGACCTACCAGCCCACTGTGCGCGTGCCAAATGTCCAGGCCATGGACCCGTCGTATCTGACCTCTACGCTTGCTGACTATGCAGTCCCCTTCCACCCATCCAGCCTGGCCACCATCCCCACAGACATGCAGAGTGAGTCAGCTTTAGTAGGGTGATTATTTATAATTGCGCTATCATCACCACTATGCGGTACTGTTAATAATCTCTTTTTTCTGTCTCTTACCTATAGGTCTGGATTTGTTTTCCTTAATTCAAGCAGATCCTCAGGTATGTTTGTTACAGTTTTCTACTGTTAAAAGCTGACCTATTCATGATTTTTAGATCATCTTATCAGTCTCAACCAGAAGTCATAGCAGCAACAGAGAATAGCCTCTGATTGCTACTCAGAAGCTGTAGGCTTATTCAATTTGTTCAAATTGCTTTATATATAGACCTCAAGGATTCACACAATGCGTTTTGGTGAGCAACACTGAATGTAAATATAACTTTTGTTTGTTTACATGAAAACTCCACAGGGTACCTTTAAATTCCATTTTTGTGTACATTTGTCCTCCATTTGGTATCTTGGCTGTATAAAGCATCATAGAGCAGCCAGGTTTCCCAGCTGACTGTGAACCTTCAAATAGCAAGGTGAAGTTCTAACAACTTACAGGAATGCTGGCCTAAATTACCAAAATGAAAGCCAGGTTGTAAAAAACAAACAAACAAACAAACAAACAAACTGAATGTCCCTTTAAACCATAAGTAGGCTAAAATGTCCACTAAAGAAGGATGTGGGGAACAAACAAAAATGACTACAAGTCAAACATTTACTGGAGGTTCAGTGTGGATCCTGACGTGTAAATCATCCACCCGCCACCCACCCGGAGAATTATTTCTCAGATTTTGGCATCTAAATTAATGTGGAGCAGTGCGAGATTAGAGAGGCTGCTTTCAGTAATTGTAAACATTTCCATGCACACAGTGATGTCATTGCAAGAAATATCAGGATCAAAACTAAAAACTGTAGTTATAAACTCGACAGGAGAGAGGAAACTCTCAGGGGAAACAGAATTAAACTTTTAGCTACTGAAATACATTTTTTAGACAGCTCTGATGTCTGAATTTGCATCCGATCCTGTCGGCTGGAGATTTAAACAATAAAGTTACGCTGCTGTGCCTCGAGCGTAAATGCGCACAGCGTCTCTCTTAATGGGGAGACGCACTTGTCTTTTCTGCTACAGTGGGATCGCTGCATGTATTTAATAACCTCAAAAAGTAGTTAATATTTTCCTCATTAATGATGTATTACGTTAAACCACCTGCAACACACCCGCTGTTCATCAGAATGTTCATTTTTATGACCCGACCCGCCGGATCCGCAGATTATCCACCGTAGGGGTGGGAATCTCAGACATACTCACGATACAATCACGATATTTTGCCCACAATTGTGATGATCACGATACAGGCGATTCCTAATCCTAATACGATACATCACGTTATCTGTGCAAGACCTCGTCCTCTATCCTTATGTTCCATCCACGTCCCCTCTATGTCTGTCAGGTAAACAAACACTTAATAATGATTTGAATTAATATAGTTATTTCTCAATGAAGGCTAGGTTAGCACACCCACTGCGTAACTGCACCTGTGTGTTATCATTGAGCCACCCCCCCAAAACTTTACCAGTGGAAACATGGTAGTAGAAACCGAAGTGTTCAAAGACTTTAGACTTGTATGAAGACGGCGGCTCCACCGCCTTCTTCTCCACCGCCTCCGCCGTGCTGTGTGTGTTTACTTCTTCTTGTTAATGAAACTAGTTGATTGCTGTTCTCATTATGATCGGCACTGTAGCTCTCTGATTATTACACTTTATTTTTCACAAGCTATTCGATCCATATCCACGAGCTTCTACCTCCAAGTACACTTGTACTTTTCTCATGATAACTAGGACTATTTGAAAATGAGGAAGCTTTTGACATGAATAGTTGCAGTCACGATTTTTAGTGAAGTATATTGATATAGAGCTTGTGTTCACCTACAAAAAGATGTAAAGCGTCAAATGTAATACATAAAAAAGTAATCCAACTAATCAGTGTAATCTGTGAATTATTTTGGTGTAACAGCCTCAAACAACAAGGGTAACTTATTTCAATAGCAATAATGTATTCTTAGACTAACTTAATGCACACGTGTGGCAAAGAGGAATTACAACCAAGTATGACAGCCCATTTTACTTGACAGCAAGATACACCAATCAGTTCATGCATAAGCCTGACTCAGTTCTTGTGGGACTGAGACAGTTGAATATTTTTGACAAAAATTTACCCATAGCTTATAAAATCTGAAAATGAAAATTCTAGAAACTGAATTGGTGGATGGTGCAGTGTCAAGAGAATTGCCATACGTTGGATAGGAGAAGTTGTATTGTAGCAGTTCATACATACTAAAGGGTTCTGACTTTCAGTGGTTCTCCTGATCAACTTGTTTTTCCTGCTCAGCATTACCGGCCACAGATGTTCCTGGACAACCTGACGAGCAGCATGCAAAGTGCAGCTGCAGCCAGCACCAGCTCAGCCCTGGTCTCCTCCTCCAGCAGCCACTATGACACCAGCACCCATGCTGTCAGCTCCATCCACGAGACCCGGGTCATCGCGGGAGGAGGGGGGGGGGCTGGAGGAGGGACTGACAGCGGCATATCAGATATAATTTCACTAGACTGAGCCACGTCTCACTGGACCTTACCAGGCTTGTTTTCTGTGGCCTTTTTGTCTGGACTACATGTTGAATTTTACACAGAAGCACCCAAATTGGTATACATGAGCACTTTGATGGCCTGAACATTTTCACCATGTTGAAACTGTATCCACGCATGTTTCTTTTTGGGTTTTCATTTACAAATACGTTTTTCATCCTATCTGCTGTGGTAGGATGGTAAATGGTTTGATGGCCAAGGACAACATTGTGTGTCAGTGAATTGTTCTTTTGAAGTTCTCTAGACTTTAACATTTGGGAAACATTCTCATTTGCTGTCATACCCTTAAATACATAAGATCAAAACAAAAGTGAGTGCTTTAGCTTGGTTTAGTCCGGTATTCCCTGTTTTTTTTAGCCTTGGTTTAGTCCAGCATTCCCTGGTGTTTTAGGCTTGGTTTAGTCCGATATTTCCTGGAGTTTTATCTCTGGTTTGATCTGCCACCTCCTTAGAAAAATCTGTCTCTCTCTGGCTTGCTAGATGTTTCACTCTTTTCACCAGCCACTCATTGACTTCAGCTCTATGCCAAACAGGGAGCATAAACTCAATGGAACTAACAACTGTTTCACGTTACAGAATCATTTATTTCAGTGTTCATATCAAAAATATATCTTGGGAAACTTTAATTAGTAGTTTCTTTGTATTTCATCATACAGTATCATTATGACCTGAACAGGTAGTCTTTTGGCCATCCTTACACAGGTGTAGAAATATTTTGATAACACTTCCACCCTCAGCCAGGTTTAGCTGGCAAAAAGATAAATGTCATGTAATACTTACATTTTAGCTGCTCCATTGTTTAGAACATTGAACTCTTCATTTATACCAATTTGTTTGCCTTCATACACATCTAAAATAAATCTGACTTCAGCCTATTCTGGCCTGGTTGACCTGAACTGTGTGCCTCATTTGCATGGCACAGAGAAGAAGGGTTTGGACTCAATGCTCTTCACACATCATCCATGCAAGTGAATGAATGGTTGGAAGTAGGAAGCCCCTCTGTGAATAAGACTTGTGGACTGATAAACATACTGTTGACTGTAGAGGTGTCTGATCTCCTCACACACTGTGCACAGGGCTGTGTTTCTGTTTGTTTTTACAGTATCTGTGCTGGCTTTCTGAAGCCCCATTTGGCCTTTCATTCACACTAATGGAAACATGGAAGGCAGGTCAGTAATTCAATGGAACAGCTGTCAGTCAGTACTTTGATGAGGTTTGTTACAGGGCAGCTTTCATGTCATACTAATGTAAAATGTACTTTTGTTCTTTTGTAATTTAGTCAGAGCAATAATATTTTAACTCGTGTTAGGTTAAATAAAGTTATAAATGTAGTTCAGATACTCGGTAAAGGATTCCAGCTGGTCCGTACCACTCTGCCTCCCAAATACAATCCCTTTCCTTTGTCTATGGTCAATTTATTGGTTTACATGACTTTGTTTTGCGAGAGAAATACACTTCAAGGAATAGTTCAAAATGTAGGCAAATTCTTTCAGAGAGTGACATGTTCAGATAAATATCAATCTCATGTCCGTGTGTTAAGTACAGACCTGGAGTCAGGATGTGGTTAGCCTAGCTTAGCATAAAGACTGGCCAAAGTTAAAAAAATACACCTACAGACACCACTACCGCTCACTGATTAACGTGTTGTCTCTCATTTGTTTGTTCCTTACACAGAAACGTAAGAACCGCAGTCTGTTGTTTTTAGGAGGCATTATGTGCTGCCCCAGCCTAGCTGTTTCCCCCTGCTTCCAGTCTTTATCCTAAACTATGCTAACCATGTCCTGACCCCAGTTGACATGAGACATGAGATAGATATTCATCTGAACATCTCACTCTCAGAAAGAAAGTCAACAAGTGTATTTCTCAAAATGTTGAGCTGTTCCTTTAAATTTTCTTACAACTTAGTGCGTCAGCTTTCACTAGCATGAGACAGTTCAGTAGAGTCTGACATAACGTAAATGAAACTTTATTTGCCTCTATGTAAAACTTCAAACAAGTTCATGCAGCGAAAAGTCTGATCATCTTCCCTTCAGTTAACATTTAAAAGTCCAATCTGTAATTCTTCTGAACTCTGACCTTTCTGCCATTTTTTTTGATTTTGTTGTATGTTGATGATGCTGTGTGTTGGTATGGGATGGATGGACGTGACACGGACATTTGCTCAGTGTTAACACCTCCGTTTAAGCCCAATTTCTCAGTTGACAGCAAGCACTAACATAAAGAACGATAAACAGGGCAGCTACTGTATTATACCTACGTTATCTGGATTGCTTGCTGTATACATGGACTCCCAGCCATCAGGAGCTCAATCTCAGGGACCTACACTCCACTTTTCTAGGCTTGAAGGACTGAGTGAATAAAAATACTGACACATAGAAACAACACTGTCAGCATCTGTAACTGAAATACAGATGGTGATGTAAAAGTGAGGCTAATGTATAATATTTTTTTAGGTCAGTGTATCTGTTTTAGTCAAACATTATGGTAATGTATGTTGACAGTTTCAAGTTAAGGCTGTGATAAGGGTCAGTTCACCCAAATTACAAAAAAACCCTCCCTTAGCTCTAGTGGTATCTAGTGGATAGTTCTGGTTTATGTGAACAGGTTTTGAGATATGTGTCTCTGAGATTCAAGTGTCCATGAAATTTAGTTTGTGCATTGAAAAATTACATTTATTTTTTAAAACCATTGTGCTTTTCCAGAATCAGTGTCCCTGTTACTCTGGATAATTCAGACTGGAGAAAGTCTTGATTGGAAGCATAAATCTCAGAGATGGATATCGCAAAACCTGGATAAATAAAACCCGTTCTGCATGGAGAGATACCACTAGGGTTAGGTTTAGGTGAGAAAATATGTTTTTTGTAATTTTGGTGAACCCACTTTTAGTAAGTATGGCATAATAAGTAAAAACGTGCAAGATCAACAACATCGTGAAGTTCTTTTCCCACCTTTACAGCCCCTTTACTCACAGAAAAAAAACATTAATGGGGAGTGGGGTCACTGTTTTGTGAAATTACTGAGTAGACTTTTAACTGATGTTGAAGATGTTGGTGATGTGGATTCATGGGAGTCCATATCATATTTTTTTATTTTGTATTCTTCATATTTTATGGACTTTAAAACATAATCCAGATCACTTGGATGTTTTTCTTTTGACACCATGTTAACAGAATCAGAGAAAAGTACTCATTTTTGTTTGCTTCAAATTCATGAGGTTTATTACAGGATGGTTTATTGCAAAATTGTCTTTGTTTCCCTGTATCTCTAAACTTGCAGCATTTTGAATTGTGGTACCATGTGTGGGTGTTTTTTATTATTAAAAGTTTTCTTTTTTATTCAGTTAAAATCTGTCACTCTTGGAAATAGTCCAAAAAGTTTTATTATTCCCAGGAAATGATGGCATGCCAGTGTGACCCAGGTGTTGTCTTCAAGGGGCCAGTGGATAAAATGTGCTGCAATCAAACATCTTCAGTCTTGGCCTGTATCCAAACAAATTTTTCAGAATTACGCTTTAGAATTATGCTCTAGAGCCAACTTAAGAGTAAAAAAAATTCTCCACCAAAAGTGAAAAATAAGACGCATTTATCATGCAGCTCATTCCTACTTTCAGTGAGGTGTAGGAGGAACACTTAAGAACAGCTCTCAAGTGATGAATGAATATAAATAGCCAATCAGACACAAGGATTTAACCTTTATCTGCCCCATCATTCATACATTAAAATGTTTTCTCTGTGATGAGTTGTTCTGAAAAAGCATATATAATTTGAATGGTTTAAGTTCATTTTATTTGTGTGGAATCTTTAATACCTCCAATGAAATTAACAATTCAATATATTCATAATATATGAATATATAAATAGGGATGAAATAACAGAAAATTTTCTGAAAAGGACACGCAAAGAAAACCAAAAAGCTACTCTTAACCTACTTATAGTATCTACTGAGCTCGCTTAAGAATGTTTAAGTTTAAAGCAATGAATATAGTGTTTATTCTTAAGTTGGTGAGTTGGAGTAAAAGTGAAGGCCAATGCTGTCGGACCACAAGTCTGTTGTTGAACTTGTTGATAAATGTTTTATCAGATGGTCTTTTTTAATGAAAATGTCAGATCAGAGGGTTCAAGTCTGGTGTGGCACTGAAACCTGATCTCACAAGATATTTATACTACAGCCAGTGATATTTCAGGCACAGCTACCTTTACTTTCAAATCTTTTTTTAGAGTGTTGCTATAGCGCCACCATCTAGGGCCTCATACTTCAGTATACATCATGCTTCATGGGAAGGCAGTTTAACACAGAGTGAAGAGAAAAAGCTGCTCTTCTCTTCCACAGGAGGGCAGTACAACCTCAATCAGTGATAGACCACAGCTAACCAAGTAGTATATTCAGGTTTTTTTTTAGTTTCTCCTTCCAGGCTATTCATTGGACCCACAACTCATTTTTCCTCCTGGGTACCCATACAGCTCAACTTGGCCATGACAGTAATCACATCCACACGTTATAAATGCATCTATTAAAGGGAAATTCTGTTGTTTGTTTTGTTTGTTTTGTCATTTGACACAAGTCTGGATTTTTTGGTTCTTCGAAGCTGGTTTAAAAAAATTAAAGAAAGACATAAAGTCAACTCAAAGATTCTGACTGTTAAAAGATCAATGGAGCGAGAAGATATGGCATTTAATATGACATTAAAATGAGAACCTGCATGTTCTCCTGTAAAATCATAATTTTATCAACACTCTTTCATTATAAAGACAGCAAGCTATTATTCTGAAATGAGTTCATGTATGTGGTTCACCCTAAAACGTCTTTGTCATGATCCAGTTAACTGTCAGCAAACCTGCTCTTTTGCAGGTTTGGGCTTATGGATTCTTACAACACTTCCAGATGAATTTTAAACCAGCTTTGAAGACCCAAAAGAACCAGACTGATGTCGCATCATCAGCATTCTAATCTGGATACCTCAGTTATCTACATACAAAGAATGGGGCCCTGGGTTTTATAAGACTAGATTAGATCCATTTTGCGAGATGTAGTCTGTATGTCACGAAACACCCTTGAGTTAGGTAATTCGTTAGAGTGAACATCATGTCTGTTTTAATTGTTGCCAGAGGTCTGTCACTGTAATTAATGAAAAACCAAAGGAAGTGAAAAAAACCCACACAGCTTCATGGCCTGCCAGTCAAAAATATGATCAGATTCTTGAACAAGCCCCTTCTCATTCTCAGGTTGGATTGCACTATCAGCCAATTTCTGAACTCTGCTCCCCACCAACATCTCTTTACTTCCGCAAACACATCAAACCATGGAAGCAAGATGCTCTCCAAATCTTGTTTTATTGCAACTTCAAATGATCTGAAAATTCAGTGCATGATGATTTTAAAATCTGTGACCTTTTCTATGTTCTATGTTTGAGAATTTCCCTACAAAGGAAACTGCAATTAGCTCGTTGTTTGAAGAAAATAACTTGTAAACCTGATTTTCAACTCTACAACTCGTCTTTTCTTGAATTCAACGAGGCCTCAAATCTGTGAGAAAATGTAACACTGTAATATCCCCACAATGACCCCCTGTCAACTCTGGGGAAATGCTGTTTTTAATCTTTGTGAAATGGTCAAGGGCCACAAGGCCAAATTAATCATTGTACACTCTGAATGTCAGGTCAGACGACAACCAGAGAACAGGCGCGGGACAGCAGTGGAGGAAATATGGGGGAAGCTGACGCAAAATGGGGAAAAGTCAACTTGGGAAATCAGATTCGACTATCAGACATGGACTCAGCGAAGGTTGAGGTTAAGGTCAGTGCCATCCTCAGGTGTTTGTTTGCAGCCTGTCAAACAGCAGGCACTACAAAAACAAGACCAAGGTTGTAAAGAAAAACAAAAAACATACAATCTGCCTTTAATACATACATTTCTTGTTGTTTTTTACTTTATTGATAGGTTTTTCAGTAAATATACAAAAATTTGTATTTTTGTATTTTGTATTCTTTTTTATTCTGGTTTTTATATACCTTTGTTATTTATTCTTTTACCTCTATACTTATCTGGAACTGTCATTGTGCTGCTGCAACATCCGAATTTCCCCGCTGGGGATCAATAAAGGTTCATCTTATCTTAAACATTAAAGCACACACCCCCACACCCAAAACATAAACAAATTAGAGAGAAGAAAGAAAAAAGACACCTAGAACAAAAGTACATATATACAGTATGTATACACACACATAAACATGCATACATATACACACAGAGAAATATATGCACTATATACACATACACGTACACATATAAAGACATACTTACCTACATATCTCAGTACACATATTTAGATACAAAGAGACATAGCTATGTATACCTTCTTCCAGTAAACAAAAAGACAGGCTCATCGAAAGTGTTACATGAACAGGGCACTTATTCCAGCCAAATTGTCCTGAGTTATTAAAGCATCTTTCGTGCCTGGATCATAAATTTTCCATTGTATCTTTAACTGAAACATGGCTAAATGAGTTGGTGGTTTCATTATATGAACTGCCTGGTTACAAAGCCATTCATTAGACAAGGGGAATGAAAACTGGAGGAGGTGTATCTCTCTTTATCCAGTAGTTACCAATTTGTCAACAGAGATTATTTTACTTCATGCCCTTCACTTAGGGGAAGAAATGTAATTGTTGGAGGTATTTACCCAATACAGATATTGATCCCTTTAATCAACGGTTCTCGAACTTATATCAAGAGGGTAAAGTTTGTTATCTCATAGGTGATTTTAATATTAAACTGGAAGAGAATCATCCACAAAGTGCAGAATTTCTAAACACTATGTATTCAAATTATTTTTATCCCTTAATTCATATGGCAACTAGGATCTCTGATATATCTGCAACCCTTGTTGACAATATTTTTTACAAATTTATTTGACTGGAATTCCAATAGTGGTATACTATACACTGACATCTCTGATCTTTTACCTATTTTTAGCGTAGCTCATAAAAACCATGAAACAAATAAGCTGTCTGTTAATTATTACCACAGAGTATACACCAAGCAAAATATGGACAATTTCAGGTGTAAGATAGCAAATATCTCATGGGAAATTGTTCTTCATGAGAAACATCCCGAATTAGCCTATTCAAATTTTATGAATTTATATGGTAGTTTATTCAACCATTGTTTTCTACTCAAAAAGACAAGAAAAAAGTTAAATTATTATTTTTTTAAACCTTGGTTTACTTCAGGCCTCAAAAAAATCTTCTTTGAAAAAACAATAAGTCATACAAAAATATATGTTTTAAATCGAACTCCCTTAAATTTAAAAGAATATAAAACATTTAAAAACTTATTTGTGCATATTTTACGTTTAGCAAAAAAAAAAAAATTCTCAAAGAAATTTAAAGAATCAACAAATAATATAATATCTACATGGGGAGTTCTTAATCAACTACTAAATAAAAAAACAGAAAACATCATCGGCACTGTTTCTCAGTTTCAAAACAGAGATAAACTAATTAGTGATCCATATGAAATTTCATGTGGCTTTAATAATTGTTTGGCAAATGTGGGTGCTTCTCTCTCTAATAAAATTGATAACACTTTGGGTAGTCCTTTAGATTTCTCAGAACAGCAATATCCATGTAAGTTACAATTTGAGCCACCACAACTCAATGAAGTAAGGAATATTATTAAAAAAAA
>NTHP01000058.1:1321439-1332909 GCA_003416845.1 Oplegnathus fasciatus
AAAAAAAAAAAAAACCCTCTGCTGGCCATGATGAAATTAGTAATTCATTAGTAAAAGCGGTATCTAATTACTTCTTACTCATATTTTCGGCTGATCTATGGAAACTGGTATTGTTCCCAAGGATCTTAAAAAAGCTAAAATTATACCTTTATTTAAAACTGGTGATCCAAGTAACTTTACAAATCATCGCCCTGTATCTATTTTACCTTGCTTTTCAAAAAATTTAGAAAAGTTAATTTACACCAGAATTTTAATGCATTAAATGAGAATAACATCTTATATGAGCATCAATATGGACAATTCTGCCTACATGGCACTTTTACAACCCACAGACAAAATACATGCAGCTACAAATGATAACAAATTTGCACTTGGTATTTTTTTTGGATCTCTCTAAAGTATTTTACACCGTTAACCACGATATGATACCAAGGTGATATGATTAACTAGTTACATGAATGAAAAAGAGCAATACATATTAACAAATGATTGTGCTTCAAACACAGTTCATGTAACATGTGGTGTACCACAAGGATCTATTCTAGGACCCTTATTATTTCTTATTTACATTAATGATTTTTCATTAGTTTGTACATTTTCTTTCCCCATTTTCTTTGCTGATAATACCAACATGATTTTTTCATACATTGACTTACACACTCTAATAAATAACACAAATGAGGAAATGGTGATAGTTGCAAAATGGTTTCAACTCAGTAAGCTCTCATTAAATATTAAAAAGTCAAATTTCATAATATTAGCGGGAAGGGGCAGGAGGTATGTTAGAGATTATGCTAGAGTGTCAGTAGTTGGAGAAGAAATTTCTCAAATCTCTCACACTCATTTCTTAGGCATTTTAGTTGATGAGAAATTATATTGGAAAAAACATATTAATTTTATTCGTAACAAAACGGTAAAGTCACTGAGGATCATGAGCAAACTATGAAGTTTCATAAATGTCTCTTGTTTATTAACTTCATGTTATTCCATGATTTATCCTATTTGATTTATATAAATACATACCCCCCAATCTTCATAAACTTTATTTGCTGCAAAAACGATTTGTAAGATTGGCAACTCTTTCAAACTCTAATGAGGCCTCTGTCCCCCTGTTCAGAAAACTGAACATTCTTTCAGTATATGACATAAATATTCATCAAATATGTGTGTTTATATTTAGATATATGTTGTTGCCTTCTTTTACTACCATCATTGTTTAGCAATCTCTTCAAATTCAATTCCCAAATTCATTCATAAAATACTAGACAGGTTGATCATCTTCATCTTCCCTTTTACAAAACGAAACATGGCCAGTACTCCCTCAGATATTGTGGTTGTCAGATATGGAACGCCAAAATACACGTTATCAAGTCCTTATTATCTTTAGAAAATTTTAAAAGGAAATTGTCATCACATTTAATTCATGATGTCTATACTGTATTTCTATGTTGTTACTGGATTGTTGTGTACTGAGTGGTTGGTTTTCTGCTCATTTTGTGTGCTTCTTGTTATTAACTTTTTTGTTGTATTTTCCTAAATTACGTTAGCGTAATCTTTATTTTTTATTTATTTTTCTTGTTTTTTCATTTTTGTTTGTTTTTCTCCTTAAGATGAGGGGAGGTCCGTTGTATAAACCTGCGGCTTCTTGACGTCTCCTGACACATCTCTTTTTTTTTTTTCATTATCTGGATTTTATGCAGTATTACTGTATGTGTGTGCAAATAAAATAAAATAAAAATAAAATAAAAACATTTACTATAGTATTTATGAAAAAGATAGAGTAAGAGTGAATTCTATAAAGGGTCCCTAAATTTCTGATGGGACTTACATCTGTTATATTTGAGATTTTCTAATGGAATTAAGGATAGCACTTCTTTGATCCAATTGTGTCATGTTTATGTTCAGAACTTTCTCGGCCGAATCATCCTGCACTTGCTCTACATTCACAGAGTTCATTGCACACTTCCTACACACAGCCACCCAGTGGTTTGGTTTGTGACAGTAGGAGCATTTTGATCCTTTAGAATCAGATTTATTGCCAAGTAGGTTTGCACATACAAGGAATTTGTTTTGGTATGTTGTTGAATAACAATAAACACAGTCGGTAGTCGGTAGTCGGTATAGACAATTATGTACAATATGGCTGTTATTAAAAAAAAAAGAAAAAAGAAAAGCTTTAGCTTGACACTTCCCCTGGTTCCACCTATGCTGAGGGTCTTTTCCACAATATGGGCAATTTTTGTTTCTTTTCCATGGATTTTTTTCTCTCTGTCCCATGTTAGGCATGTTCCTGCCAGGGGAGGCAGTGAGGTGGGGAAAGCAAGGCAGAGACCCAGACGCTTGAGGAAATTCCGTCCTGACGGGGAACATCACTGCCTGGTACAGGAACAGCACCGAACAGGCCCTGCAAAGAGTGGTTTGTTCAGCTGAATGTATCATAGGCGGTGCCCTACCCTGCCTAAATGACACTGACACCAGGCAGTGTAAGACTAAGGCTTGGAGAATTAAGGATCTCACCCAGATGACGTCCTTTTTTCCCTGCTGTGGTCGAGAAGAAGATACCGGATACGCCAGGCCAGCAGTGAGAAGCTCAGGAAGAGCTCCTACCCTCAGCTAGGGTAGTTACTACAACTATAGTTAAAATTATTATTTATTATTTATTTTATTCTTCATTCTTATTCTATTTTACACTTTTTGATTGCACAATTGAAGGAGCTAACGGTCACACATTCACTATGATTATACCCTGTATGATTAAATGTGACACTTGAACTTGACCTTGTATTTTGGTTTAACAGACACTGCTGCTACCTGTGAGTCTTCTTCTCTGAGGATTTTCATTTGTTTTTGTGACATCTCAAACTGCTGAGGGATTCTATTGCTTTGGCTAACATCAGCTCCTCCCCGTTGTCCAGCAGTCTTTTTTGTACTTGTTTTTCTCTGACCCCTGCAATTATGGCATCAATCAACATATTGTCCACATCCGCGTATTCACAATCCATCAGTATGAGTCTCAAGTCCTTAAAGTGGTCAAAACTTTTACTCAGTCCCTGCTTTCTCTGTTTGAACCAGTGTCTCGCCATATGGTTATTTCTGCTCCTACCTACCTTGCTCCTTATATAAATCTGCAGCATCCCAGTCGATCTTGGGGTGTTCAAACTGCGACAAAGCCATACTAAACTATTTTCATGTCCAAACAGACTTCTGATACCACGTAAAGTACTTTTAAACCAGAGGAAAGGAGCCATATGCTTAATCTGTGGAGGTGTACTTTACTAACTGTCCACCGTGTTACACATGCGCATTTGTCATGGCCACAACAACTGCTACGGAGGCCGACATACTGCAGTTAGTGCATCGCGTGACAGTACATCACAGGATCAACATTAGGATAGAATTTGGACAGTTTCTCTCTCGTGAAATGTAAATGATGCAACACTTTGAATTGAATAAGGCAATGCCCAAGACAAAGAGAGGTGGTGTGAATACGCTGTAGGGAATGTTTCCATATCTCTTCAGTGAGCTCGATGTTTAAATCTTGCTCCCAGGCTCATTTTGTTTTGTCCAAGGAAGGCGAACTATTAACTTGGATAATCTTATATATTTTAGAAACATTTCCCTTGGTATATGGTAGAATTTCAAATGAAGCAAAAGTGCTGTCTACGAATAGGTTTGCTAAGAAAAGATCAAACCATTCCTATGCCACAGTTGAAATGTTGCATCAGTCTGGGGGGAGGAAAAAGATGGTGTGTCAAGGGCATATGGCCACATGTACTATTGAAATTAAAAGTGTTTTCTGAATTAACACCAAATTCGGAGAGAGCTTTTTATCGCCGGATTGTTGACATGTTTGATAATTCCC
Organism: Oplegnathus fasciatus; assembly: GCA_003416845.1. NCBI lineage: Eukaryota > Metazoa > Chordata > Actinopteri > Centrarchiformes > Oplegnathidae > Oplegnathus > Oplegnathus fasciatus. Next base: position 1,325,302 of record NTHP01000058.1, read on the forward strand.
CCGGTAGTGATAAACTCAGTATGGATATTGGAGAGACTTTGGTATCAGAAAGGGTCTCTATAAGAGCCCAGGTGGGGCCCCATTTATTTTCAAACACTGAGATCCAGTAAGTTAATGTAGCTATATTGGCTGACCAGTAATAAAACATAAAATTAGGCAGTCCCAGTCCTCCCGTTGACCTGGGCATCTCCAAAAGGTTTCTTTTTTATCATGGATTGAATCTATTCCAAACAAATGCAGAGGTGTGACTAGGGATGGAAATCGAGAGCTGGTTCCAGTATTGAATCAGTTCCAAATAGTCCGATCTATTGGAATCAAATCGTATGCCTCCGAGCTGATCAATTCCTTTTATGAAGGCCATGTTTTGCTGTAGAGATGGGGGGTTCGTCTCTTTTTACTGACTCAAGTTTGTATGAGTCACTCACCAAAGAGAGTTGGGTTTTCAAGTCACTCGAGTCAATTACCCATATAGACTAGTTGAGTACCCCAAAGTTTTATGTTAGAAATGTACAGTATAGGTCCCCAGCATTTAGAAACTGCCGGATGCTAACTTGCGTATGTTGGGCAATTAGCACAATTACTATAATTAGCATTAATTAGCATATATATGGACAATATTTCTGCAACTGCTTGGCCGATTTGGACAATATTGGAGTGATTTTGGGGGTTATTGAGGATGCTGAATCCATTTCTGACAAAATTCAAAATTGCCGTTTAAACCAGAGGTGGCTTTATGTCAACTCAACCAATTTTGAGGAAGTATCCCAGCTGTAGACATCACGAAGTTTGGATGAGACAAGAAGGAAGGTAAGAAGGAAGCCATCATGCCCATCCTGGATGCAAGCCCTGTTGCTCCTCCTGCCCTGTTGGACATGATCAGCTGTAGCTACAGAACTGGGTTACAGCCATGTACAGCAGCAAAGTGCTACTCAGCTACTGCTTCTGCAAAGGCTATGATAGCACATGCTGAAACCCGCTCACACACTCACAGCAAGAGGAGCAAGACGACAAGAATGTAAAGTCTGGAGAAGATGAAGACAGAGCAGACGATGATGGCGATGATGAGGATATGGTTTATAATAGGGGTGGGAATCACAAACATACGGTACAATCACGATATTTTGCCTACGATAATGATGATATCATGATACAGGTGATTCCTTATTAATACGATACATCACGATATCTGTGCAAGACCTCTTCTTTCATCTTTATGTTCCATCCATGCCCCATCTCTGTCTATCAGGTAAACAAACGCTTAATAATTATATGAATTAATATAGCTATCTTTCAGTGACGGTAATAACTATTGTTTTTTTAACAGGCTAGGTTAGCACACCCACAGCGTAACTGCACCTGTGTGTTACCGTCGAGCCTCCCCCTTTAAGGAAGGTGGCCTTGTGTGGCCTTGTGGGTATCTCCGGTTGGGTGAGAGAAGTACCTGCATGGTGCCGGAGCTACAGAAAAGTTCATGCTATTAATGGTAGTTAAGTTACTTTAGTGAAAGGCCGTGTGTTGTGTTTGCTGCCACAGAAGACAAAAAAAAAGTCTGTTCATGCAACGTTGCTACGGCATCTAGTTACCAGTGGCAAGCCAGGCTAAAGTCAAATAAAATAAAACCAGAGGTCTCCTAACTCTGGTTCAGAGCCACGGATTTGGAAAGGGAACATAATGCAGTCATGTTAATCATGAAGTCAGGCTTTGGTAGAGTAACAAACACGTTGCACAGAAACAACAACTGTGTATGTATTGATGAAGTTCCAGGACTCATGTGTTCTACCTGTTAAATATTTTTTACTTGTATTGTACTCCCTTCTCATTTTTGAGCATATTATTTAGCTATACTCATATTATTCTAGTTTGGTATGGCACTTGCCTTTGTTACCTCCAATACCCAACTGTGTCACCTCAGAGTGTAATGGTCTGTGAATTAAAAAGTACATGTTCTGCATCGCTTGGATAGTTGTGTTCATAAATATCCTACAATTTATAACCAAGTTGAAATTATTTCAATTATTTCAAATACATAAGTTATCTGTCCAATCCAATCGATTCAGCATCCTGTGAAACTTCTAAATTGACTAAAACTTCCTCAAAATCGGTGAAAATGTCAGAAATTGATTCAGCATCCCCAGTAACCCCCAAAACCACTCCAATAATGTCCAAATTGACCAATCAGTTGGTGAAATATTGTCCATATAGGTAATTATGCTAATTGTGTTAATTGCCCAACATATGCAAGTTAGCATCCAGGAGTTTCTAAATGCTGTGGACCCATACTGTACATTTCTAACTTAAAACTTTGGGTTACTCCACATTTCCGGGTTCACAATGGGGCTCTATGGGCTGGCAAATAGACTAATAGCTTAATCCCCCACCGGCCCCAGCGCCCATAGAGTTAGTTAATAGAGAGATAATAGTCAGTTAATAACGTGATGTTGACGGAATGGAAAAGGCGGAACTCAACTGCAAGGGAGTGACCAACACCCACTGCAGCATTAAACAACTTAGACCAACTCTGAGGTAAAGAAAATAACTTTTAGACAAAATATTAGTAATAAAAAAAGTACCTGAAATAATTGTATTGATTTTAAATAATTGTTTCCATTTAAAAAAAAAAAAAGAGTCAGTCATTCTGGTTAAAAGACATGAACAGCACCGGGCAGGGAGAGTGAGTAACCTTCGTGCAGCCCGAGTCAGACCTTCAGCTCGGGGCAGGGAGCGAGCTCCGGGCTGGGAGAGCGAGTACAGAGTGAGTGTGAGTGATTCGTGTAGCCAGAGTCAGACCTTCAGCGCAGGGCAGGGAGCAGGCTCCGGGCTGGGAGAGCGAGTACTGAGTTGAAACACGTGCCAAAGTGGTTGCTTTTCTCAATACAGTAATTAACTTGATACATTTTCACAAATACAGTTAATATAAGAGTTGCACAATAGTGTGAGTGACACATGGTCTCGCCTTGTCTTCTTTGCAGTTTGCACTAGCTAGTAGCAGGTAGTAGGGGCGAGTCAGTGAACGAGTTAGTGGAGATGAGGACTTGTGACTCCCGAGTCAGTAAAAAGAGTCACTTGTTTTGAACGATTGATTCATGACTCGCACATTACAATTTTGCAGACAGTTGTGCATTGCAAAGAATGATGTCAAACTCATGCGTCTACGCTGCTGTAACTTGCAACAAGAAAGGAGTCATGGCGGAGAGGACGAAATGGTCCAAAACGTGGCTTCATTTCACAAAGAAAGATGACAACAGTGCTAGCTGTAATGTTTGTAAAATGATAACTTCAAGTGTGGTGTTAGCTTTTCCTGCTTCAGGTTCCAGACCGTAGTCGGGAAGCACAAGGGAGACGTGTATCTCTTTATATACAGTCTATGGTCTGCCTCCAGGGCCGAAGTCGATTGTGTTAATTTATTAAGCCGTTTCGCTCCACCAGCAGTTGGGAAAGGAAGAAACGGGATACTTCTGTTGGTCTTGGGTGGCTGCAGCATTTATTTATGCACAAACTGTATCCCCCACTGTACATTCACTAGCTCCTGATAACTTCACCGCTAAACTTTCCTCTCCTCCGTTCGCTCACGCCACATTCACCCTCACTCGATCATCACTCACTAGGCACTGACTATTCTCCAAATGAGACATTTTTTAAGAAGACCCAATCATCACTAAAGCTATGTCATGCAAGAGAGCCAATAAAAACAAAGGGAATGGTCAAAGTTGTCATATTGACATCTAAGGTGTGTTGACTGACGTCAACTCGTGCATTTACATTAACATAACATTAATTATTGGCTTGCAGTCTGGCCGTATAATAACGTTAATTGACTGAAAACACTGAGACAATATGGACATAATCCTCTAGATGGCAGTATTAACCTGTTCTCAGCCATCCATAAACTGTAGCCTACTGATTGAAGAAAGAGGTAAATATTGTAGCGATGGCCCACATTTCCCATCATGCCTAGTGCTGGACTGAGTAGTTTATTAAGTTTTCCGTTTTCTGTTCCAAAATGCAAATGTTAGTGTTATAGTGTTTGTAATGTGTCTGTTCAGAACATGGTGGTTTATGTTGGTAATTGTCATTTTTGTGCTGCTTTATAGTTTTAACCATCAGTGAGGTGGCTGTTACATTTCTTGACATGGCTGTATTTACAACTGTGTTTTAATTTCATGTCCCCTGTGGTCATGACAGTGTTCACATCTGAGAGTTTCTTTCATTCAAAACACAAACCACATGTATTAATTTGCCTATATTGCTCAGAGTCTAATTATAGAGCTAATTATAACCTTCTGCATCCATGGTGTCACCTAATACTACTTAGCTAGATGTCTGACTGACTGCCGCTTGATGTTCTCAATATGAAACTATTCGTAAAGTCAGTCTAACATTTGATCGTGTGCTCAGTTATAGTTGACTACCATAGGAACAGTGGTTACATCACCTTCGAAACGAGCCACAACTTAACCGTGCGTGTGCACGCATGCGCACATAATAGGTGCGCTATGGTACTTAAACAAATAGCACTACACCCCTGACTAAGAAAACCTAAATGAAAATGGATGCTGTACAAATACACTGTGTTCAAACTCGAATTGATAAAGAATTGGACCAATAAGCGGAATCGATAATGGCATTGGTATCAATAAAATCTTATCAATTCCCATCCCTAGATGTGACAGTCAAGGTCTCAAAACATAGCTTTAGGTAAAAAGAAAGGAATCATTTGAAACAGATACAAGAAACGAGGCAGCACTGTTATTTTAATTACGTTAACCCTGCCTACAAAGGAGACCGGGTGTGATGACCATCTCACAAGATGTATATATATATATGGCCATTGTAAGATCGCGTAACAGTAATTCCCAGGTAAGTAAATGAATGATGCAGTAGAGGACCTCTACACCCACCGGTGTAAGAAGAAGGCCGCAAAGAGAAACGATATATCATAACAGCAATAGCAGTGATAACATCATCAGGCAAAAATAGCCCTGAAAAGACCATCAAACCTATAAAATACTGAACTAGAACAGTCCAGACTGGATACTTACATAACTGTTGTACTCACCTTTGGCGTCAGATAACACAATTATATTTTCAAATATCAAAAGGTGGAGAGGAATATTATCTCAAGGTGTTATTATCAGTTTATATGCTTATTTTCTGTGTGGGACTCAAGAGACTAGGATGGTGTCTGACCGTTCAAGCTGTGGAGTGATGGTCTGCGTGACATAGGTTTGGGCCTCTTCTGGGTCCGGGAAGATCTTCTCTAAGCCGTTGTAGGTGATGCAAAGTCAGGCTGGATGGGAGATGCCAAACCGGGCTCCTTCTAATCCTCTGAGCTGCTGTCTGACGCCATTGAAGGCTGCCTGGGCCTTGGCCACCCATGCAGTGTAGTCATGATAGACTGAGATAGCCACATCGTTTACCTTAATCCTCTGCTTTTCCCTGGTAAGGCGCAGTATGTTACCACAGTCACTGTAATAATGAAGGAGTGCTGTAATGATCCTGGGGTGCTCTACTGGCAGATCTGTGGGACCTGTCTATCAACAAATGCTTTCTGCAACAGGTCTGCAACCAAAACTGGGGAGCAACTGTTGGGGTCCTCTGGTACTCCTACGATCTTAATGTTATTCCTCCTGCATCTAGACTCTAGATCTTCACATTTATTTTGGAATGAGTCAGTCAAACACTCCTGTTCGTTTTACCTAAGTTTCAGAGGTAATATGTATATTTCTAACATGTGATTACTATCATGGCCAGCTTAAATTGCTTGGGGTCCCAGCAGCAGAAATGGGTTATGGGCTTCAATTTACCTTCCACTGTATTTCTGTACATTGTGTATGTACCCTGTTGCCTTCATGGACTGCATCTATATAGTGCTTTGATCCAAAGCACTGGCAGCAAGCTACCATGCAAGATGGTGGCTTGCCCATTTGGAGCAATTTTGGTTCAGTGTGTTGCTCAAGGACACAGGTGTGGGCAGGAGGAACCGGGAATCAAACCGCCAAGCCCTGTGAGTAGTGGATGATCACACTCGTTGAGGGGTATGCATGTTATCCATTAGGTTACCAGGACCAGGTGGCCATCAAGCATGTATGTGCTGTGGCGTTAACTGGATGATACCCTGGACAACTTTGGGGAGCGCATGACCAACAGTGGACTGGGATATGCCAGGAAACCGATAGTGGTGAGTACTTGCAGATGAGGTGGAGTGGGATTAGATCGTTTTATCCTTGATCTAAACTGAGGCTCCAGGACGGCACGCAGGTTTTGAAGAATCTGCCTCGAAATTATTAAATAATGGTAGAACATTTGTCTTCTGTGTTTTCATAAAGTAAATTGCTTTTTCATCATCATTGTTAATATTTCACAGCACAAAACGCAGGTTGACTTTTGTGCGTATTTCTTACGTGTGGTCTAGGGCACTCTTAAATTTTGATCTTACCTAAGAACAAGCGAGAAGTACGAAAGTATTGATGAATGCCGCAAAAGTTCTTAAATTGTTCACAAGCACAATTTAAGATCAAATCTATGCGTATGAATGATTCATGCATGAGGCCCATTGTTCCTGACAGACTGGAGTCATAATTGCTACTAGAGGCCCTTGTCAATTACATAGCTCATATTAGCCATTAGCCATTTGAGAGGACAGTCTCTGTGAGATAAGACTTTTCCAAAGGTAGATCCACAACATAAAAATGTTCTAAAAGCAGCATTTTTGGGTGAAATCTGGGAATGAATAAGTAACCAGAATCAAGAGAAGGTAGGAAGTGCTCCAGTTATGAAATGACATCTTGTTACAGTTGGTGCAGGTTGGACCCAAATGCAGGACACAGAGGCAGGCAGAATGAAGCTGTACACAGGTTTATTGCAGGAGATGGCTTACACTGAGATGATGCAGGCAGGCACGGGAAACACAGAAGCACGGAACATGGGAGCACATGACAAACTGAAACACATGACAACACAGACAAACTGACAAAGAACAAAGGGAAGGGGACTGATATATATAGTGAGTGGCTAATGACTGAATGAGAGGCAGGTGAGCAGACTGGGAAGGGTGATGGGCCGATTGCGGGTAGGTGTGTAGGACGGCTGAGCAGGGAACCAGGAGAACGAGGAAGGGAGGACCACGCCCACAGACACACACGAACAGAAATATTGACAGACTGGGGAGCACTAGGAACACAAGGAAGGGGAAACACAAGGAAACACTAGGGGAAACTACTGGGGAACGGCCACGGCTGTAACAGATCTGAGAGATAACCAGGTGCCAGTCCATAAACTAATGCTTTATACAGAAGGCCAGAGTAAGTATTTTAGTATTTTTTTCGATATGCCAACTTTCCTACCTCAATGCACACTTTTTTGCACTATTTGGAATTTGGAATTTTATGTGCATATTGTGTTCAACACTATGTGTGTTAAATATTTATGTTGATCACTACATGATTGTATTCTCTTGAAATATACTGTAAATGATCTGATATTTGTCCCCATCTGAAGTCTATCCTGCCACACAAGACACACAAATGCATGGTTACGTCAACATAAAGTGGAAAGGAATATGAACGCTCACACACAAACACACGCATATACCCTGAAGACACCTCCATC
>NTHP01000058.1:1333761-1344550 GCA_003416845.1 Oplegnathus fasciatus
ATTTGTCTTCTGTGTTTTCATAAAGTAAATTGCTTTTTCATCATCATTGTTAATATTTCACAGCACAAAACGCAGGTTGACTTTTGTGCGTATTTCTTACGTGTGGTCTAGGGCACTCTTAAATTTTGATCTTACCTAAGAACAAGCGAGAAGTACGAAAGTATTGATGAATGCCGCAAAAGTTCTTAAATTGTTCACAAGCACAATTTAAGATCAAATCTATGCGTATGAATGATTCATGCATGAGGCCCATTGTTCCTGACAGACTGGAGTCATAATTGCTACTAGAGGCCCTTGTCAATTACATAGCTCATATTAGCCATTAGCCATTTGAGAGGACAGTCTCTGTGAGATAAGACTTTTCCAAAGGTAGATCCACAACATAAAAATGTTCTAAAAGCAGCATTTTTGGGTGAAATCTGGGAATGAATAAGTAACCAGAATCAAGAGAAGGTAGGAAGTGCTCCAGTTATGAAATGACATCTTGTTACAGTTGGTGCAGGTTGGACCCAAATGCAGGACACAGAGGCAGGCAGAATGAAGCTGTACACAGGTTTATTGCAGGAGATGGCTTACACTGAGATGATGCAGGCAGGCACGGGAAACACAGAAGCACGGAACATGGGAGCACATGACAAACTGAAACACATGACAACACAGACAAACTGACAAAGAACAAAGGGAAGGGGACTGATATATATAGTGAGTGGCTAATGACTGAATGAGAGGCAGGTGAGCAGACTGGGAAGGGTGATGGGCCGATTGCGGGTAGGTGTGTAGGACGGCTGAGCAGGGAACCAGGAGAACGAGGAAGGGAGGACCACGCCCACAGACACACACGAACAGAAATATTGACAGACTGGGGAGCACTAGGAACACAAGGAAGGGGAAACACAAGGAAACACTAGGGGAAACTACTGGGGAACGGCCACGGCTGTAACAGATCTGAGAGATAACCAGGTGCCAGTCCATAAACTAATGCTTTATACAGAAGGCCAGAGTAAGTATTTTAGTATTTTTTTCGATATGCCAACTTTCCTACCTCAATGCACACTTTTTTGCACTATTTGGAATTTGGAATTTTATGTGCATATTGTGTTCAACACTATGTGTGTTAAATATTTATGTTGATCACTACATGATTGTATTCTCTTGAAATATACTGTAAATGATCTGATATTTGTCCCCATCTGAAGTCTATCCTGCCACACAAGACACACAAATGCATGGTTACGTCAACATAAAGTGGAAAGGAATATGAACGCTCACACACAAACACACGCATATACCCTGAAGACACCTCCATCGTGATCTTAAACCCTAATCTTAAACCCTTACTTCCCTTTGACTGATCCCAGTTTTAACCTTGATCCTTTAGCCATGTCCCAATCCTAAAACAGCCTCTTGAAGAAGGGAGGATCGACCAAAATGCCCTTAATTTAACAACAACAACAACAAAGCCTTTCCACAACTATAATAGTTTCTCAAAAAGACAGAAGTAGAAGAAGTTGCACACATACACAGACCAGAACAGTGAGCCTTTTTTAAGTGTAGCGTGGCTCTGACTGGCAGTGGATGGCAGACAGAAGCAAGATCCCAATTATTGGTGGAATGAACCGGCAGCTGTTGCTCTCTGTGAGGTGGCTAGGAGGCTTGTTAGGTGTTCAGCTGCTTGAGGAGCTCCTCCTCTGGGAGCTTTCCTCTCACACCTGTCTAGGAGCCTTGTTACCCCTTCAGCCTCTGTCCTCAACATAGCCCTGCCAAATGAACAATTATGGTTGAAACCAGTTAGCAAATATTACGCTCATCACTTCAACTAAGCTTTCTGTAAATATATGTTTATGTTTGTTTAATTTCACTTACACAGTTTGTAGGCTAGTCTCCATTACAAGAATCACTTCAGACTGTGATTCAGACTACAAGAATCCAACAGAGTAAAATCATACCAAGCCATTTGATACTGCTGTTATGTTATTGCAGCACACAAACAACAAGGAGAAGCCTTTCATAGAGGAACTGCATAAAGTTAATTAAAGAAAATGAGGAACTCTAATGATGTTGTAATCCTTGATTTCACCAGTTTACCAAAAAGTTTTTGTCCAACATTTTGTAAAATATGCTTCAGGTTAAGCTCAGTGTCCAGTACACCAATAGGTCAAACATCCCACTCAGATGTCTGTTCCAAACTATTTCACTGTATAAATGTGGAATTTGCAGAATAATGCAGTCAGTCGAGTGCCAGGCCTCTGAACATTTGCTCCTGGACCACAAGGAAACAAATAACAGCAAAATATAATTATATAACTTTCTAGGCTTTTTATGGACTATTTGTGTGGTAATGACCATGAACCTTATGCAGTCTGTTTTGCATTTTTCCTCATCATTCCCTGTCACATACCCACAATATATTGATTTTGAACTACAGTAGGTCAACAGTATGTAAGGTAACCTGGTCTGCTATTACCACCTTTCAGGATTCAGCAGCACATGCAATCTGTGTGAGAAAAACTACCTGATTGTTACTGAGAGCTCTCTTTTTGGCTGGACCGCAGAGGGCCAGCCCTGCAAATGCAAAAGCCTGTCACTGAGTGAGTGAGTGAGTGAATGACTGACTGTCTGACTGACTGAGCGATGAAGTTACACGATTGATCGGCCGAGTGTTGGAGTTTCCTCATTGGCCATTGCTCTTTCAAAATGAATAGGCGGGAACGTTAGTTATGTAGCTACGTACACTATGAGTACAGGTGCCACCCTCTAAAGCTACCGCTAGAATTACGGGTGGATAGTGCCAATTTTAGAATTACAAGGAGAAGGAGAAGGAGTCTACCCTTCCGTCGCTGTGGTTCGCTGTGGTGGGAAAACTTTGCTTGAAAGAGGCGGAGATGGTTACACAATCCTAAATAGGCTAGCTATAGCCTGTAGGTAGCCTATTTGGGGCCATGTGACCCCAGTCAGAAACTGTCTCTGATTGGTCGACAAGTCAGGAACACAGCCTTTGATTGGCCAACAGACTCTGAACCCAAGGCATCATGGGATTGCTAATGGACAGCTAACAATAACAATAGCTGTTTTTAACATGGAAAAATCAATAAATAATCACAGAAGACATTCAGTGTTGGATTTATCACTATGGATTTATTTTACAAAGTCTCCAAAAAGACACCACAGTTCAAGGCTGGATTACAAAGCTTCTGAAAGGGATATGATCGCACCGGAGCGCTAATAGGAACAGCACAGCGGTAACGGTATGCTCTCTGGTCTCTGGCTGCAGCATTCTGGAGATATTTAGGATGACATATACGACACCCTCGACGTATAAACAGCTGTTGCAAGCATGTAGTGTGCGGTTTGTTCCCAGTCCGACCTTGCATGTAACAATTTGGCTACAATATAGCACATTAACCATACACGGTCCAGCCATATACAGTATTAGGTTTTGACCTAGTCTTGTTTTATTTAGTAAGTAAGGACAAGTCTTGTTTTTTTTTATAGTTGAGGTTTATCTAACTCAGACTGCTGATGCCTCATACTAGCTTTGGCTGAATTATAAAATAAATTTTGCTCTGAACAAGGACTGTGGATTTTGTTAACACTTACACCCGAACTGTGTAGGGATCTCTTCACGGCCAATAAAAAGACGGGGAACTATTACAGCAACCAAAAACTATTTAATTGTACATATGGGCATGTGAGTGTTGTTTTGTGGCAGACTCAAAAAATGTAAACTTTTATTTTAATTTTAAATCAGCAATAACTGACTTTTTTGTCCACTTGGGGGCAGCAGAATAAACACAACATTGACATATTGTCTGTTGATATGGTGAACTGGTCTTCAAACTTGGCTAACTAATTCAGGCTGACATGCTGTTATCAGGCTAAAATAATCCTGCTTGTTCTCCTCCAGCTAATTTGGTTCTTTGAAAGCAGTTTGCGAATTCAGTTGTTAATCCTGGATGAATTTATCTTGAATAACAGTGTGCTCTTATTTACAAATAAAGGCAAAATGAAAAAAGAATTGAAACCATTCATGTGACTGGCTAAGTACTGATCTTGCAATTGCAGGTACATGAGGTAGGTGGGTTGGGAACCCTCCCAGCATGCACTGGGGCAATAGATTTATTGACGAAAGTCTCATTTTCTGTGTGTTCCTGCCTTGTTAGATAAGATAAGATAAGATAAGATAAGATTAGGGGAAATGATGGGGAAATTTGGGTGTTACATCACACAAAGACAGATATAAGTACAGATAAATAGAGAAACTTCAAATAAAATAAAATAGATAGATTATGAGTATATAAAGTAGAAATAAGAATAGAATGAAATAGAAACTATACAAGAACAATTGTATAAAAGTGAGTTGTGCAGTTAATCATTTCATTGTTTTAGTGTTCAGATGACAAATTCCCATTTTGATGTCAGATGCCATGTATTCTGGCTTCATTGGTCTTTTAACAGTCAGAAGTTTTAAGTTGAGTTTATTTCTTTTTGCTCATAGTATCTCAAACTAAATTTGGTTCTGTTATTTAGTATGTTAATTTTAATTTTTTTATTTTGTTTTATAATGCACAAGTATAGGTAACTCTTCATTATGAAAACTGAATTGTGATAATTATTACACCAACAGATAATAATGATTTACAAGAACCTTTGTCATGATCCAGTTAACTGTCAATAAACGTGCTCTTTTGCAGATTTGGGCTTAAGGACTTGTTGCTCTGAAGACAGTTCCAGATGAATTTTAAACCAGCTTTGAAGAACCAAAAGATCCAGACTCATGCCACATTGTCAACAGGATATCTCTACATTTTCCAGACTATTATCTATGTACAAAGAACAGGTCCTGGTTAACACTTGCTTATTCACTCATCAAGCAGTTACGGAGCGACATTATTGTTCCTTTGGAGAGGTGTTTGCGTCCACCTGATGAATGTAAGTCCATTGTTCACTTTCTCTTTTAGCTCTGTTTTTGGTCTCTTTGGTCTCTAGTCTCTAACTGTGCCTGTCTGCTGTTTGCTGCTGAGCCAGTGGGGTTTTTACAGTTCCTGTCTGTGAAAATGGTTCAATGAGAGTGGTGAGAGTGAACCAAAACAGTAAAGCTGTGGCCGGACAGCTAAACAATGAGCTGAAACTCACCGTAAAGCTCAGTAAAGCTGATAATTCTCTGGAGGTTCATCAGTACTAGAGATCCTTTCACATTGTCACATTGTTTTCACATCATCATTTCATACATTGTTATGATAAAAATATCCATTAGAGCCGCTTTAAAGAATAACATAAGCTGAAATCTTGTTTTTGCTCACATCCCGTGGTTGAAATTCTCGTCTTACTGCAGTGATGTAGGAGTGTACCCCATGGTTTGTCAGTACACCATGACATCACTTTTGGGTGTGGTTACGGATGCAACAGAGAACACTTCTGACCACACCCAGCATCACTGCTGGTGCAACAGTCTTAAAACTTTCAACCAGAGGAGGTCAGTGGAATACTGCTGTTCAGCTTCATCACCAATCACAGTGTGCCCGTTCAAGTTAATTACCTGACCATGTCCATCTTTATTCTGCTCACTGGTCCCATAAAACAAAGGACTGCAGTTGTTAATACCTGTTGTCTGTTTTAGATGGTGTTTGTTCTCAGCCAATACAGTGAACCACAGACCCAGCAGAGAGACTGTGGACAGGCAGAGAGACAGAGCAGCGATTAAGAGGACTGTTTGTCCACTCTCACTGTGTCTCTTGTTGTGTTGTGGAGTAGCAGCAACCATGACCAGGCTCTATCTCCATTTATTTGTCAGGCAAAGCAGACCCACAGCTGTGTTTGTTAGGCTGTCAGCAGTTAAGCTGCAGAGACAGTCATCAGTATCAGGCCTCTGTTGCCTCTTTGTGTGTTTTCAGCATATTTGCATATTAAATGTTCCATATCCTCCAGTCCAGTGGACACACTGGCAGGTGCACACAGGACTGAGCTCTTCATTCAGGTGCTCTGCCCATCCTCAAACATTCATCAGGTGTGGTGAGAGCTCCTCTTAAGATTTGTAATGCAAAGTAGGAAATAAGAATGTTGAATATAGTGCTGATATGACAACTTGTTTGAAGGAAAAATGTGTCTACAGGTTTTCTTTTACTATTCAGGTCCCCAATCCCTGACCTATATTGTATTACAGGAGTTGTGTTGTGTGATGTAGTGCTGGTCCTATGGATATGTATCCTGTAATGATATGGTGTCACTGCAGGTATACACCAGCCTGACTACAGACTACAAAGTGACTATTGACTATTAACAATGGATCAAATGACTATTGGACCTATTGTTAACATAACTATACTGTATATATCAGTGCAGCTTTAATGAAAGTTTGGAAATTTTAGGCCATTACACCTGTTACAGAACTGTGCTCCATATTCCCAAACACGGCTAAGAAATGTGATTCATATAATGGTGTGCTTTGACTTCTCAGAAATCGAATCACCCAATATCTGGAGGGCCTCTTAAGGATTTAATGAATGTATAATACATTGGATCTAATGTTTTATTGTTGGTAGGAGACACAGAATTGTAAAGCACTGTCACTGGCTGAAGTAACTCATTGGTTCAAGAATTTGCTCAAAGAGCAATTTCTTGGGGATGTCTTATGTCTTTAATAGTCACATGACCCATTAAAAACTGCAGTGACTTGTAAAAACCAAGTTACTTCTATCTGATCAAAGTCAACATTTTATACATTTAATTAGTATTTGAATCCACTATAATTGGCAGGCAGACATTTCTGGAAAGCTTCAAGACAAAATTACTCCTAAACTGGGAATGGACGAAAGTTGATTTGGTGCGAATGATGAATGAGCCCATCACGTTGCCTTTGAAGTGGTTCTCTGCTTTTGGTTTTTGGGATCGCACCAGTATATTTGATCTCAGACTTATGTTCAACACTCCACCCAGGACAGCTCACCAACAGATAAAGGAAACCCGATCTGGCAAATGGGGCTGGCTGAGGCATCTCAAACACATTCTTGAACTGTGGCTTTTCTGAACTGTTGCTGAGCAACTAATCCAGTCAGTGATTTGTTAGAAGCTGCTGGTAGTGTTCCTTTAATGTCTCAGTAAACTACTACTTAACTGACTTTTTGAACTATGTTGAAACAGTGTGATGATGAGAAGGAATGTGTTCTCTTTTCTTCTCTGCAGGTTGCATTATTTAGAGAAACACAGCCAAGACCTTCTTCACAGTACTTCCCATCACACAAAGCTATTGGCAAAACACTCCCTTCAGTTGGTCACATTGGTCAGTGTATTATATGACAGGACACAATTACGTTTAGATTGCTTGTGATTGTCTTTCACAGCCTTCAGACTCTGCTAAATCTACAGCATTCCTTTACTTTTCATCGTCATATCGTCTTAATAAGATGTTCACACCAAATACTTTTTCACCATACTCCTATGAATATATTCTATATGTTTTTTCTTCCTAAAATCCCAATATATCCTTGAAGTGATCATGGAAAAGAAAGCTTGGACAAGTAACCTCTTATTAACCCTCTCTCTCTCTGAACTATCCTCCCTTTTTAAAGATTTTAGTCTGGAAAAATAATAATAATTTCACAACCTTAGCTCCCATATAATTCATAATGCACTGCTTTTTTGCATTAGCACATACTGGTACATGTAGTGGTACACCTTCGCTAAATATGTGGACACCTATATGTGATAGTTGAATATTGTACAGTGGTGGCCAAAATTATTAGAGCACTTGGCATATTTAAGAGGTTTCAGATGTTTTTGTTGAATTGGCCTTTAAAATACCCATAAAACGAATGAAATATCTACAAAGTCATCATTATGCTCTATAAACCATAGAATAGAGCCATCATGAGGAGATTTAGGTCATTTTCCTCACAAAAAACAAGCTAGGCCTATTTCACTGTCAATGTCACACAATCATGTTCCTTCACAGAAGAAGCCAAATTACTTGTGTAATCATTGTCAGGTGTGATCGTGGTTAAATTGATGGTANATGCAAGAGTCTTAGGACACAGCTGTGTGATTCTTTTGAATGTACAAGGCCTATCCTGCTCATTAAGTTATTGGTAACATGACGGTTTTGTCACTAAGGCCACACCACCAATTGGTATAAATTCAAAGCCTCTAGAAGTAGTCTTGAAGCACATGTTGCTCTTTGAACATGGCTAAGGTGAAGAAGGAGCTAACGAGTGAGCAACGGGTTCGAATAAAGGCCCTTTTTGATGGTGGCTGGAGTTACCGCCGCATAGCCAAGGACGTGAGATGCAGTCCAAGCACTGTAAAGTACACTTTAGACTGCCATGATGTCACCAATTCACACCAGAACCGAAAGGGGAGAGGTAGAAAAAAGAAACTTTCAGACAGACAACCGAAGAAAGACCTCATGAGAACTGCGTGACGAGATCAACACCACAATGACTAATGGTGCAACAGTGNGGAGTCGTCTTATTGGGCCTGGATTTATTTTCCAAGAGGACAATGACCATAAACATTCTTCTAACTATTGCTGGAACTACCTGCAACAGAAGGAATCTGCTGGAACATTGAAAATGATGGACTGGCCTGCTCAAAGTCCAGACCTCAACCCCATCGAGCAAATTTGGGGCGAGTTGGAAAATAAACTGGACAGATCTATTGTACATTCAAAGGAAAGCCTTTGGCTTGAGTTGCAGAAGGCATGGAATAACATTAGTGTTGAAGTTCTCAGGAAATATGTTGACACTATGCCAGAGAGATGTGCTGCTGTAATTGCTGCACAAGGTGAACATACCAAATATTAGGACTCACTTCATCTGATATTTGTTGTGCTCAGAGCAACCATCTGCATGTTTCATGAACATTATGACATGAAATCATGTTTTGGAGGCAAAAAAAAGGTCAATATTTTCAGATCTGTCAGGTGTTCTAATAATTTTGGCCACCACTGTATATAGTACTGCATGTATATTGTCGATTATGTTCTTTGTGAGAGCTCCTTACGTTTGTGTTAACATCATACAGGAGATTTTAATTTTAGGAACCTAGGAAGTAGGAGAATTTTCTCAAATCATAAAGCAGCATCTGTTTCAAAGTCCATTTCTTACCCTTTTCTGGAGCTTTCAAATGCATCTTATGGCCTTCATCAGCAGATACGGAGAATACCCATTTCAATGACAACTGAGCAGATTATTTGGTCAAATAACTATTAGATATTTGGAATATCAATGTTATAACTAACTTTCCCCCTGCCTCCAGTTATTGTGCTAAGCAAGGCTAAGACATCTGTCAGGAGCTGTGCATCTGCAGGTGTGTGCAGTAGTTGCTAATTGGTATTGATGGAGCAGCATCCAGTCGTTCAGATCACCAGTGCAAATCCCTCCCTGACAGACGAGGTGATTTTATTCAGTGAGAATTCCACTGCCCAGGTCAAAGGTCACCATCAGAATCAATGGCCACTGAGAGAGCAGATAGGAGAGACTGCACCTCTGTGTCTCTGAAATTGATGGGTTATTACTCAAAAACAAGAAGCAGTTGATGTCTGACAAAGATGTTCACATATGAGAATGAACTGCATGGTGGAACCAAAACCTGACATAAAACAATACAAGTTAAAGTGCAGTTAAAAAAAGTTAAAACTGCAGGTACGTGGCTTATGGATACATAACTGAAGAATTAATTTGCAAAAACAGATAAAAGCCATAATTAAAATGAATAACCAACACCAGTTTGATTGATATTCCCTAGTCATGACACATTACAAAGCCTAAAACAATGCGTATTGTAGGCTGCAGTTAGAAGACATGTTGAGTAACTGACCGAAGTGAAACAATGTCTATGTCGCAGAGTCGTTTTACATATTGTGTTTCATACCATAGTGTCAAAGTGGTGATTGAAAGATTGAAATGCAGGGAAACTGAAGTGTCATATCAGCAGAGGGAAGTACAAGTTTAAGTTTAAAGGTGTAATGAGTAGGATTTGTCAGTTGTTGTTTGTAAACGCAACATTCAAAGTTGGCCCCTCCTCCCCGGCGATCTGGCAACTGGTCACTATGTTTTTATAGAGTCCCGCACCTCACACCCTGCATGCTGTTATTGGCTGGGGGTACACACCACTGCCCAATGGTTGATGCCCAGAAATGTCTGAACACAGCAAAACAAGAAAATACAGGCAGAGGCCAGGGTCTCTGCAGATACAGACACTGCCACAAACTTCTAGTAGGTCATAAGTGATGATTGAGAGGGATTGTTTTTGTATGAGTCTATACATTGTTTTTTTTAGGAAAATCCCACTCGTTATGCCTTTAAGTTCTTTATTTGTCATATGCACAACGATTACTGTGAAGCAGTCATTGGCAGTGAAATTCTTGTTCTCAGGCTCCCTCCAACAATGCTCAAACAATACGTATAAAAGAAAATCATACAAGTAAAAAAGAGAAACTAAGACATAACTCATAAATAGTGCAAAAGTTCAAAATATAGGAATAGAATAGAAAATACATGAAATAAAATATAACACAGTAAAATAGAAATATAGAAATATGAGATGGTGGAAGGCAGGTGTACAGTAGCGATAAAATGAATAAACTGTAATGAAGACAGGTTGTGCAGTAATGTAGTAAATGTATGTGCTTAGTGAGAACCGGTTATGTACAGATAGGAACAGAGTGTACACAGGTATGCAGATAAATATATATATTGTGATGGTTTACATATTCTGTAATTCTGTATATGTATGTGCATACATACATACAGGTACATACATATGTATGTATATATATATATATATATATATATAC
>NTHP01000058.1:1353120-1387596 GCA_003416845.1 Oplegnathus fasciatus
AAAAAACCCAAAACAAAACAAAACAAAATTAAAACAAAACACAGAACAAACAAGCAAAATAAACAAAATAAATAAATAAAATAAAATAAAATAAAACACATAAAAAACACCTGCTCAGGTTGCATTTGTACCACCTTGCAGTCAGGTGGTGGTCATTAGTGACCATTGTATCAGTCGCCAATATGTGTTTACATAACAAGCTTCCCATTGACATCAATGTAGTGTAAAACTCCTCCATTCCCATACTTATGCCATTTACCTTTTTCCATTTGATTTAGTTGTTCTGCTGCTTTATGTCTGAAAAGCTTACCAAAAAAAAGATCCACATGCCTGACCGAATAAAGCTTAATGCCTCCGCAGGTATGAATACAACTTAAATCATGATTTACCAAGACATACATTTATTAACATGTTTTTTTTGTTGTTGTTTGTTTCTTTCCTTTCTCTCTTATTTTTCCATTTCTCATCCTCCACTCTTTTACTCTTTAATCACTTTATTACCAGTACCATATCATTTATGAAAGAGAGGGAACTGAGAGAGAAAAAAATAATAATAAACAAACAAACAAACAAACAAAATAATAATTAAAACAAAACAAAACAAAAAACCTTAACTTAAAGTTTGTTTGCCCCACTCTCAAACATATAACACCTTCCCACCTGGTGTGAGAGGGAAAAAATAAGAAATAATAATATTCTATAAAGAAGAAGCAAGATAAATGAAAGAGGGGGATTAAAAAAAATTAAACAAACAAACAAAGAAATAGAGAGACGGTGAAAACATTGGAAAATAGAAAATTTGCTTAGATCATTAACCTGCCTCTATTATTTCCCACTTCTGTACCCTCTGCCTGTCATTGACTAATCTCCATCCCAAATTCTCCATTCATAAGTCAGCCGTCTGCACACGTCATCCCATTCACTCTTATAACGTTCATCCCTACATTCATTCCATCTGTGTTAGCCCTTGACTGAAGTACAGTCTGATGCGTTGATCAGTAATGGGTACTCCTTCATTATTGTTTTTATTTACACAGATGGCTCAGAGTTCATGGGTGGGCGGGTGGGCGGGAAGGAAAGTGTTTTGAGGGAGACTTGAATGATGCGCATTTTTGGAAAAAGTGGTGTATTATGTTCAAAATCAAGATATGTTATACAATAATGGGTACTCCTTGATTGGACATTTTCAGCTTAAATCAGTTGCTACAGTTGTCAAGACACCGTCTATGCATGCTGGCATGATCTCTGATAAACATAATAAGTAATAAGAGGAAATGACCTTTTGTTTTCTCATGATAACGGGTTGATTATCTTGTTATCTCGAGATAACAAAGCTTCTTTTCTTCAGATAACGAAATAATTAACTCTTACATTACAAAAAATAATTGCAAGCACGGCCATTCTCTGCAAAAGAAAACAAAAAGTAAAAAAAAAAGAAAAAAAAAAGAAGGGGGAATTCATTCAGACACATTTCCTCTACATTCAGCCTGACAGATCTTTGGAAACGTTGGGATGGATAGATATGGATAGATACCACTAGAGGGTAGTGAGAAAATATGTTTCTTTGTTAGTAGGGTGAACCAACAATCTGAATATCTTTGTCCCTTGTTGATGTTAAATGTTCATTAGACCTAAATCCTTTTCTCTGACATGCATCTGTATCATCTGAAATACTTTTTTTTGGTCGGGGGGATAATTGTTTGACCTTAAATTGTAGGGGAACTGTATTTCTAATTTGAACATGTACAAAAAAAACTTATAACTTATAGCCACCCACCCACCCATTCAATACAACCTCATTGAAAACTTGTCCTCTTCTGCCTCAGGTACTAGTGTCAAGGATTTTATGTAATTCAGAGAAGGCTTCCAGATTGTATAAACTCTTTTTAGTCTTTAGTGGAGTATCAATTCTCTCCAACTTGATGCAGTTCAGTGCCTCCTTGATCCAATCTTTAAATTTAGGGGGTGAAACATGCTTCCATTTCATAACAATAAGGCTCCTAACCAGCAAGCTAGTGAAAGCCAAGACCTTTTGCAATGAGCCAGACAGATTATCGTCATAGGAAATGCCAAAAATCGCCATACAATGACTGCGAGTCATTGTTGCATCTTGAGCACTTTGAAGTGTTTCAAATATTTTAGTCCAATACTAAATTAAGTGGGGACAAGTCCAGAGCATGTCTAAAAGAAAAGCCATTGCAAGAAGTGAGCCCTTGCATCTGTTACAAGCATCCTTGTGGTCAGGATACATAATAGCTGATTTGGCATTAGTATAAGGGACTTTACATTAAAGTAGTCCATGCTGAGTGCAGATAGAGGATGAGTGTACCAAGTCAACATGTTCCCATTTATCATCAGTAAGTTTGACACGGGTTAGAGGATTATTAGATTATTAGTCTTTATTAAACAAGGACCATGCACAAAAAGCATTAATCTTAAAATGAGAAGGGATGATTTATGCCAGATTTAACTATTAGCTAATTTCCATCTGCAGTCCCTGGGCAGGTACACGTAGTAGGATTTGTCAGTTGCTGTTTGTAAACGCAACATTCAAAGTTGGCCCCTCCTCCCCGCCTCAAACCGCACACGCTTCTGGTGGTCCCACGTGTTTATGATCTGGCAACTGGTCGTTACGTTTTTATAGAGTACCGCACCACACACCCTGCGCGCTGTTATTGGCTGGGGGCTACACACCACTGCCCAAAGGTTGACGCCCAGAAACGTCCCGAACACAGCAAAATAAGAAAACACAGGCAGAGGGCAGGATCTCTGCAGATACAGACACTACCACACACTTCTAGTGGGTCATAAGTAATGATTGAGAGGGATTATTTTTGTATGAGTCTACACATTGTTTTTTTTAGGAAAATCCCACTTGTTATTTTAAGTGAGTTGTATATGATGGAAATGACATGGCTTTGCTGTGAATCAAGCTCCAGGAGGTTGTCTAAGGGAGACAATTAGGAAATAGAGGCAACTGTTTTTGAACATAATGTATGATCTGGAGGAAATAAAATAAATATGAGATAGGTAAGCCAAATTGGTTAGAAAGATCTGCAAAGGATGAAAATATTGCATTACTGTAGAGGTAGTTTATGGTATGTATACCCTTTGGACAGAAAGTTGGATCTCTTAATGGTTCTTAGATAATGGGGTCCTAAGGGAGAGCCGATATAAACCAAACTGTTTTCTGTTTTTGAGTTATATTCAAATGTTCAGGGATTGGATGACTATGGAATTTGTACTGTTGGTAGATAACGGCAGCAGAGCAGAAACCACAAAGTATAGGGAAAAGTGTGAGGATGGGTGCATCATGTGAACCCAAGCTGGGATATTACCATCCTGGTTGAGTGTCCAGTGTAGAATTTGCTGGATGTTTCAAACCCAATAATATTTAGCCAAATTAAGGAGTGCCATGCCCCCCTATTCTTGGGGAGTTGTAACACTGCTTTTCTGATCCATGCAGGCTTGCTGCCCCAGAGGAAAGAGGAGATGAGGTTGTCGAGATCAGAGAAGATGTTTTTCTTAAGAAAGATGGGGATGTGCTGAATTTGACATGTACAGGAGCAAATCGTCAGCATACAGTGATCATTTGTGAGTTACTCCTAATTGTGAGATGCCCTCAAATGCTTCTTCTCAAAGCCACATGGCTAAGGGCTCAATCGTAATGGTGAATGGGCGACAGGTGAATGTATGTCATTCGTTTGCACAATGGCCACTGGCCCAGTAAGAATTTAATCAGTTAAATAAAGTTTTCACTAAAATCAAATTTTTGAAGAACATGAAAAAGCTATGCTTATTCCTCCCTGTCGATGGCCTTCTTGGTGTCTAAGGACACTAACACTTGTGGCATGTTAGGGCATGTTCATAAGTCGCCAGATGGATCCACTGAAGTGATGTGGGGTGTAGCCTGCTGCAGTGATAACATTTTGGCCAGATTTTTGTAGTCTTCTTTTAAGAGTGAAATAACTACTCAGAATGTACATTTTATTCAGAGTCACAGTACTATTGTGACAAGAACAAGAATGACGCAGAAAGCATTTCACTGAAGTTAAAAGCATGATTTTATTTTGAATACGCTACAAGTCAAATGGCAAAACAGTAAAATCTCTTTCACCTCTTTTTTGTACATTTTTAACCCCTGAGCACCACAATCCAGCATTCCCATAATGCACTGGATTCATCCAAGATGAACAAAAGGGAAATAAAAGGAACATTTAAAGCTTCATACATAGCTAATAAAGCGATTAGTGTCTAAAAACTACCAGCATAGCATAGCTAAAATACAAAGTCAACAACTTGTTATTTGATTACATAAGTCAATCCATAGTTTTTTTTTCTGCATGCAGAGCTGTAGCTTTCTCTTTGCTTGTCTGCTCTGCTGTTGGTTGTGACCTAAAAATCAAGTGAGCGCGGTCACAGCTTGAAAAACTCTGTGGTGAGAAGAATGCCAGTGATTCCATGCTGTGGCCTCACAGTCATCTGAAGTGTCCAGTGATTGGCATGATTCAGCAGTATGTACACTACAGGAGGAGGGGCTGAGGAAAAGACAGTCATGAGGAATAGACTATGCCGGTGCTGCGTTTACAGAGAGAGAATCTGAGATAGGGCTGTTCTATCAGGAGCACCTGGATCATGGAAGTAGAAAATGTACTCTGTCCTGAATGAGCCCTGATCCAGGGACATCATACTGCGCATCACAATCCTGGATATAATCTCATGGACATTTTAGTTGCTTTGATTTCTAAAATTTGTTATGGGAAGAATGTTGAAAATGCAAACTCACCAGGTGGTAGGAAATCTCCTTAGCAACTTTTAAGGTGGAAAAATAACATCAGGCAAGTGACAAGAAACAAAAAACTTGATTTACCCTCGCAAAGAAAGGTCTCTTCCATTAAAGTCAATACATACAGTAATTATATATAAAATCAAAGATTTCTTCCTCACTCACTGATTGAATTTTTGTTTGTACTGACTAATGGAAAACACCTCTCTCTGTTGAAATATAAATCAGGCTGTTTTTTTGTTACTTTACACCTGCCTGATGTAGTCTTTTTTCCACCTTAAAAGAAGATTTCCTACCACCTAATGAGCTTATATTTTCAATGTTCACAGCCTCTGAATGACTGAAATGTCTGGGTCCTGATCCAGGACTGTGATACATACTGTGATGGTCCTGGGTCAAGGCTATTCTTAAATATAATTCATCATCACAAATGGTAATTGGGTGACTGGACCCAAGACAATCCTCTAGAATCTGGACATCAGCCATGTGCTACAGAGTTGTGAAGTGGAAGAAGCCGCTAGTTCTGGAAGTATTTATATCCTGTTTTCTTTTAATGGTCTCCTCGGTGTTCCTGAACACAGAAACACGGGAGTCTAATGGAAAATACAATGATCCTTCAGAGTGATGTTATGGTCATCAGTTTGAATTATATCAACTTTCTTTGTTGACAGTTTGGTATGGCAGATGGATCTAAAGACTACAGTATGATACCCCTGGGCATCAGCTGCTGTTGCTACGCAGAATAAGCCAGTCAGAGGTGCGAATTCTCTTTTTCCAACTAAACAACAAAATAGGTACATTATCATTGTCTGCCATAACAACCCAAATAAGTATTTTTCTTACCCCGGCTGCCCCTATTGGTCTGGGGGCAATTTTATCAATGCCTTCCAAAATGGTAAATTTATAGAACAATTATACTGTAGTACTACCGAGTAGTTCTTTTTTTAGCCATAAGAAGAACTACTTGGTAAAGGTCAGAATTAGGAAAAGGCCGCAGTCATGGTAAAAAACAAAAGCCAATGTTGACTGTTGGCTGAAGACAGGGTGCAAACAGTGTCAAATGCTTTGCTGAACCAACCACCAACCCTGAACTCCTCTCTTTTAGTTCAGTTTTGCAGAACTGCCTTTGCTTCTGAGAAACACATATAATTTCCACTGCAAGGTACTCAACTTGACTCACTTGGAACCGTTCTTTTTTGGTGTTCCATTAGCAACAGCTGTGGATAGTACCTGGTACATGGTACTTTTTTTGGTATCACCTCAGTCGAGGTTCCAAGCGAGCTGAACCGATACTAAAAGGGGATGTTAAAACACTGCAGACCACTGATTGGTCTGAGAGTCTTCTAGAATCGTATTTAACTTGTGTAAAATCAACATGTTGACAACAACTGCTTTATGGAGCCCTGATGAGCGAGCTAGATAGCTAATAAGCCAACACAAAAGCAGATAACATTAGTTAGGTTACATTCGTTACATTACGTTGCTGTTTCATATTGTGTTGCAGTAGTTTCACAGGGCGTAGCTATGACAATCAGCTAACAATCCCGCCTACATTGAGGGGGTACTATCAGCAGTGGAAAACAAAGTCGAGAAAAGTACCTGCTACCAAAAGCGAGTCGTTTTGAGTGGAGTCGAGCCGTACCATTCAGTGGAAACGCAGCTTAAGTTGTATGGCCATGTCCTTTTGGGTCAATGTAAAAGAAATAAGTAGTTTTAGGTGATTGACAAATGATCGGTGTAACAGAATTCTCAGCACATTGTTGTTATAGTTTCTGAATTTATTTTTAAAAGGTCTCCACAAAGTGTAATCTTCAGTTTTAGATTGAGTTAGTGACATACGCAACCAAATTTTAAGCACTATTATTGGATGTTTCTTATTAAAAAGCACCTTGGGAGTTGTAGTTGATGTCTCTTACTCAGTTTTTATGTTCACAGGCTTGTAACTTAGACGTTTTTATCAAAGAAAAAATATTTCCAGTCAAGCCTTGACAAGTTCCAACTGTAAGTCACCTAACATTGTCTATGAGAAAATTAACTGGACTTTTACTTCCAGAACCCTGGATGCCTAAAATAACTTCTTCCACATCGCAACTCTGTTAAGGGTGGATAAACATGTGTATGTTTCTGAGGCAGATAATAATAAATTATCTGAGGTCTGAGGAGCCCCGAGGTCTGCCAGGACAATATGAACACCACCATGGCTCGAACAACACTCCAGATGTTCCAGATTAGGGAGGTCTGTCTAGTCTACCTGCTTTGAGAAAAAGTATTCAAGTCCATTAATATTAAGCTGATATAATTTTTCAGTGTTCAAGGATGCAACACCAGGTTTGTGTATAAGGAAGTGATTATTCTCCTGAAGCTTTGCCGTATCTACCTGCTAAATTGTCTGATTGCTAAAGAACACATTTCAAGTAAAACATGAGAAATATAAAGCACAACCAGCTTCAACAGCTCAACTGACTGCTGAGGAGTCAGCTCATCTTATTGGCTGAGGATTGTCCTCTGCCGCACGATTGTGTTTGTACAATTTCCACATCACCATCTATACATACAGTCACACAATATATTATTAGCTTTTTCACCAGTTATCAGCCTGGAGCGTTACACCGTCATCATAAAACTGAACTAGCCATAGCATTTTAAATCAAAATCTGTATGAAAAATACTGCACAGTGAGGAAGACAGCGACTCCAAAAAAGCACACAACAAGGCAGTTCCTAGAGTTTTATCAGTAGAGGAGCTACACATGTTTGTCCTCAAGGTGGCGTTATACAGAAGGTCATGGCGTCATTAAAATCAAAAAAGTGCTCAGTAAATTAATGTTAACCTGCCTGTTGATATGTTTTGTGCAAGCTGAAATTTTGGCCTGATGGTGTTGTTAGAGTCAAGGTCAGGGGGTAAGCAAAATCTCTCAGAATCACCCTCAGGGGACCATGAACATCCATAGGAAATTTGATGCAAACATGGTTGTATATTTGGAACAAAATGTTGATCAGATGGATTGACAGACCAACTAGGGTTGAATACTGGGAATTGTATTCTATTTTTTTCCTGGGAATTCTCCCCAAATCTATCCCCTTTCCTGGAAAAAAATACCTGCGGAATTCCAGGATTTTTTTTTAGCAATGTGTTCTCACGTGTCTATGTGCACCTGTGTGTTTGCGTACTGAAGACTGTCGTATACTGTATGCTGAAACAAAGACACCTTACAAACAAACCTTATTTACATGGCCTGCTCACAACTGTTGTAGCCAAATACTCAAGTACAAACTTTTCAGTTGTAATGGTTTATTCCAGTTACGTTTCAAAAAAGGCAGATTACAGCTCAGCTGCTGGATGAAGCAGAGTGCAAATTTGCTAACGCAAGCCATTCAACAGATGGCCTGATCCGACATGTACATAGTGTACTTTTAAGAGTTGAGCAAGGAAGTTCATTCCTGACTAAAGCCTGACCGATACTGGATTTTTGAGATTGATACTGATATCAATGTTGGAGAAAAATTCAATATATAGGTCTATATTCGTTATTGTTTTTTTGTTTAGTTTTTATATGTAAACACACAACATTAACATTAACAATAAGGATCCTTAAATGTAGTTCTCAAAGAACAGTGAAAAACGTATGTAGTGAGTGGGACACGTTCCAGTGTAAAAATCAACTTGTCAGTGCTCTGTGGTGTACAAACTGTGATGAGACACTGTCTCTAAGTGACCTCAAACATATTTTTGACATTTCTTGTTACTTATCAGCCGATATGATATACTGGGCGATAAGTTAATATTGGCCCATGGATTTGTCTGTTGGGCTCTAATCCTGACTTTAGGAACAGTATGTGTGACAGTATAATCTCAGCTCAAAGGTCTACTTTGGTCTACTAGCTTTTCAACTGCATCTCAGTCTTTACTGATGAAAAAGAAAATCTAAAAAAATTAAAAAACATGGCCACATAAGCACATGTGCTTATTTATACCATACTGTATATGAAATCAAAGTAGAGATAATGCCTTTTTATGATTAATTATCTACAGTTCTGTTTTAAATCAAACTTCATTTAGAAATCTCCAACCCTAAGACTGACACCACCATCCTAGGGCCCCACTGCTGACAGGACAAATGTAAAATCTGTGATGGCCATTCACTGTTACAAGGCGCTGTCTTCCTCTTTATGTTAATTTTTTCATACAGATTTAATTCGTTTTGACAAGCGTCTGTACTGTGTCTCACAAAAGGCTATTTTGTTGCGCCGGCACAACACCCAACATAAAAAGCACTTTGAACATGTTGCAAGTACATGGATATGAAACACCATGAATACACTGGCAATTAAGATTGTGGACATGCTTGTTGGCACAGTCTATAACAAATGAGGTAGATGTGTGTCAATAAAATATTCCCTTCTTTGGTATAATCATACAAAATATGAAAAAAGAAAAAAAAATCCAGTGATCTGTTGAAGTAAAACATTGATTTTAAAATGGCTGTACAATAAAAATAAATGAATTTATGAGGTATATCTTGTATTCATACTTTACTATGACTATATACAGGTAGATTGGTGAGGTATCTGCATTCAAGAAGACTCTTAAAAAGGGTCTGCAAACAATGTGGTGGTGCTGAATGCAATGTTTGCAGGATTGAATACGAAACATAATGAATAAAATCTGCAATTACATGCTTTAAAAAACTTGGTTCCCATTTCCCTTCACAATGAAGAAAATATTTTATATCTTTATGAAAGCAGAGAAAAAATAAAGAAAGCAAGAAATGAAAGAGGGAGAAGCTCTCTGATGTTAGACACAAGTGCATTACTAAAAAAGAAACCTGGATTTTTATTCACAATATAAAACTACTGTGTGACTGATGAGCACTTCCTACAGACTACGTGCCTTTGTATGTCTTTCTGTCACCTCCTTTATTTCAGTTCACCTGCGACCTACAGGCTGATGTACTCTACTCTTTCCTTTCATGGTAATTTCTCTAAGAATTCAATGCTGTCTGAGGACTGTCTTGATTAATTTCTTCCCAAGACTCTGTTAGCCACATTTACCCACCAACATCACCTTAGCTTTGTGCTTCTTACTTATTGTGTTCACAAACATCACTGATATTTTCTACATGGTAGTGGTCTTGACTTTAGTCAATGTGTGTTGCAGTAGATTTCTTCAACAATCAATGCAATCTCATGTGCAGTATTTCTACCACACTCAGCCTCAGCAGAGAAGTATTTCTGACCACAACCAGTGGAGCAATGACGCTGACTGCAATATTTATCCTAATGAATGAGGAAAGCATTGGACCAGAACAATACTTGTCATCACATAATTTAACCTGTCATTGTCTCTGTACACTCTGGAAGGCAAAGAGGACAAGATTTTGAAAATGTACTTTTCTTGTCATCACGAGAAAGACATTCTGTGATCTTGACTAACAAGCTTGTTTTATAATAATAATCATTTATTCTGTGATCAAAATGTGTTCTTGTGATCAGGCATATCTCATGTCAAAATCAAGTGACAATTTGTGATCACAGCAAAAGAAAACAAAATAATCAATCAAAAAAAGACTAAACTAATGTCGTCAGCAGCCTTCTAAAGTAAAAAACTTCCAAGTGATGTAATACTCCTATACTTTAGTGGCCATATTGAAGAAGGATACATGGGAAGAATCATCTGTTTAGTTATTGATCTGGTCAGCTAACTGTCATAGTTGTTGACAGTACATCAGATTAGCACACTAGCTAACATACTAAAAATACAAATACAAATTATAAACTCATCCTACCTGTGTGAAAGAGTTTTTTTGAATGTGGAATGCAATACACAACATAACAGATAGATTGGGGTAAGAAGCCTTGCTGCCAATTCGTCCCCGTGGCCAACCTCAGTACAACTTTAAGAAATCCCCTGCTGCTCAAAAAGCATCTTCTTCATAGACCACCATTAGAAAAGAGATGTCTGGTAAACTGTTGAAAGTACGCCGCAATTGGCAAACAAGTTCAATAATTACATAGCATTAAGAAAACAATCAAACCATGAAAATGTGATATTTGTAAAACCTTACCAGGGCCTAGAAAACCCTTTTTTTGTGCATGACATCACCTGAATGTAAATTCTATGAATGAATGGGCGCCATCTTGGTGTCTGGCATCCAGATCTTATAATACATATGTCCATATCTGGAAAGATGTGGAAAAATGGTGGTTGGTGGTGTAAGTAATAAATCTTTGGTAAAATTTTCTAATTCGAAATTCCCAATGGTGTTCTGAGTTCAGATTAATGGACTGCACATGTGCATTTCCTTATTTTCTTCAATTTCTTGTATGCTGTGTGCTATCAACATTCATTTTTAGTGTATAATATACAGGGCTGGATTACCAACTGGGCAGAGTTGGCAACTGCCCCGGCACCCAAAACCCTAAGGTGGCAACTACTTTGGAGTAAATTGATTAATTATAATTCTTGGTACCGTGCACCAATAAAGCACATAAAAAAAAACCTTGATGCTAAGGGCCCTAAGGTGGCAGCTGCATTTGTACCCAGTTTTGAGGCCCCATCTCGTAGAAGGACCCTGCGTCAAAAAGTAGTTTTAATACATATTTGAGTTGATATTATGCTTACATGGTGCATATCCTTGAACAAATGTGTTTAACTAAATTATTACAAACTAACTGACATGCAGCAAATCTGGGCCAGGGTCTCTGGGCTGAATGGGTTGGTGGGATGTGTAAGGAGGAGCAGTATGGCGGACAGTCCATTTTTGCTCCGGGGCCCCCTAACAGATTAATATGATTCTGATAACATACATATGTATAGTATTAGTATACAATATGGAGCTATGCGTTAATCTTTTTTGCTTGGTTCCATTGGCCTGCTGGCTAGTTAGCTAACTAACAAGTTAAAAACCAGCAGCTGCTTTTCTGTGGACTGAGCTGACTGTGTTTAAGAGAAGAGACTCAGTCAAGTCAAGATAAGTCAGTTTACTGTGTCAGTAAACTACACTTGAAAGAAAACATATTAGACTCTTCACTTTCACTTCTAATGTTACTGCATGGATGTACGCATAAATCACTCTTTCTAGCCTTGTTGTTGGATATATGTTGAGACATTATTAACTGTCCAATGGAACACCTGATATACAGTAGTTGAGAGATTTTTTCACAAGTCTCTGATGAGATAGATAGATAAATAGCCTTTCTACAGAATACATGATGATTCCCACTTCGGATGTGCTTTGTCTATTTGTATTCATGCTATAATGTTCAGGTTTGATCTTTGGAATTGAATTGATCACTGTAAATGCTGGATGCTGAATCAGCATAGATTTGGTTTCTTCTTTGGTATCAGCTGTAAGCAGTGAGTTCCTGAGGTCTGTCAGAAAGCCTGCACACAACATCAACAACTTTTATTTCTTGCTGAAGGTTAGCTGTTCAGCTGCCTCATCTTTTGATTGAAACGGTGCACAAGAGGCAGTCTTCATGTGGCTTCATCCAGGTTGCACCTAAAGTTGATTGGCGATCAGGCTTTTGAACTGTTCCACACTGATTTTTGAGGATGTGAAAGAAAATGGGATTAAGGGCGACAGGCAGACCTCTTGCCAAAGTATTTAGTCTGTAAATACAAATACAAGCTGCTTTTCAATCTGTTGTTAGCTGACCTACAAGGAATCTGATTGAGTGGATGGAGAGAAAGCCACCTTTAAAAACAACTGGAGTTTATCTGATGATCATGTCTCCAACTGCTTGGTGTCTTTGAGAAGAGAATTAATCTCCTCCCTGGTGGGGTGGGAAGAGGAGGTGAGGCGGGACAGGAAACTCAGGGGGAGGAGTTTCTGTGCCCGTGCAGTGAGGAAGAGGAGGAGGACGAGGAAGAGGAGGAGCAGGAAGGCTGGAACTGTGTGGGACTGGTCTTTCCCTGAGTCTGACAGTTGCTGTGTCTCCCACGGTGTCCCGTCATCGCTGCTATGGCCGACTGCCGAGCAAACAGGACGCCTGAGGAGCAAA
Source organism: Oplegnathus fasciatus (assembly GCA_003416845.1). Taxonomy (NCBI): domain Eukaryota; kingdom Metazoa; phylum Chordata; class Actinopteri; order Centrarchiformes; family Oplegnathidae; genus Oplegnathus; species Oplegnathus fasciatus. The sequence goes on from NTHP01000058.1 coordinate 1,365,910, forward strand.
CATCAAGTCTAAGTCAGCTTAAAACTCCACACTGTCTTGGCATCAGTTTTTAAAGGACCATGTCTGTGTTTCTATCTATTTTAGCCTGTTTACTACAAATGGCATCACACTACTGCCCACCATTGTCTTTTTCATACCTTCCCGGCAGCCATTATTTTCCATTAAATACAATGTAGTATGAAAACCTACTCGCAGACTTTTCAAAATAATTTGTACTTCAAGCGCCTTCACACATTCAAAAAAACCCAGGACGGCCCTCATGCAGTTACCCCTGATAACCACTGATGTTTCATTGCTCCCTTTATCTTACACCCTGTCTACACAGAAAGCCTTTCAGCCACGTTTTTCAGTTGTCCACCTCACTTTTTCTCAGGACAGTGGTCTACATCAGCGACATACACACACACACACACAACTGTGACCTAACTAATGTTGTTTGAATTCTTTTGAAATCACTCCAAATCAGAGTTACACTTGTAACTATGGTTCCATGAATTCTGGATGACCTCCAGAAACTGTCTTTTTTTTCTCAGGAAAAAGACAAAGAACTGACTGGGACCAGAATCATTTGAAAGTATGATAAAGTAACTGTACATAGAATTTACAAACTCAAAGTAGTGTTAAATTGCTCTTTAAAGTCCCTTGAAAGTTTAGAAATTTTCCTACTTTGGTGTTCCCCAGGGTTATATCAAAAACATTCTGTTGAGGAACATCTGATACCCCCCTCTCTCACCCCATTGATCCGACCCAGGGACACTGAGATGAATAGGCTGGAAAAACACATTAGACTACACCAATTGTCTAATTTTTCTACAAACTAAAATTCACGCTGTCAGAATAATTTGAAAGATGCAAGAATTCTGAACATGTAGTGGCTAAATGTAATAGTATCAACACTAATAGTGTAACTACTGTTTATATAGAACAGGCCTTTCCCCTATGTATGTTCAGCAGGTCAGTATAATGTATAATCAGGTTTAGCATTGAGAAAAGCATTATTACAATATATATTTAATATTATATATCATGTACTTCTTTTATTCAATATCATTCTGTCTTAGTTTTACTACTGCTACTGCTGTCTACTCTGTACATCTATTAGCATCTATTGCATGTCTGTCCGTCCTGGAAGAGGGATCTCCTTCTGTTGTTCTTCCTGACGTTTCTCTCTTTTTGTTGTATGTTGTGGAGATTGTAAAGGCCTTTGAGACAAATTTGTGATAATGGCTATATAAGGAAAATTGACTTGGCATGACTATATTGGCTTTGTATGATGATTCTGCTGCCAAAGAAACTGAATAATTACTGATAAAAAGACTAATAAATAAAACCCTTTTAAGTGTTAAATGTGAAATTAAAGCCAGTAAACGACTTTTGTACCTTTGAATTTAAGTTATTTTAAGACTTTTTAAGGACATGCGGTATTATATAAATACTATAAATACAGTCAACAGTCATCTTCAATAGTCACTCTTAAATTTCAGCATACTTATCTACAGACTCAAACATAAAGACAAATTAAAGTGAGTGTCAGCTTGTGGCATGATGAGCTGGATCAAGTCAACTCTCTGGCTTTTGGACACTGGCTCTCAGAGAGATAGCTCAGATATGATGTGACAGCCACCAGGCTTATACCCTGACATGAATGGCCTATGTTAAAGCAGAGAGGCAGTAATTATCTCAAGACACAAGCTACCTCTGTTTACACACACACACACACACACACACACACACACACACACACACACACACACACTCTCTCTCTCTCTCTCTAGGCAGGCACATAAGACAATAAGCTCCATCGACCTCAAATCCACAGGCCCAATTTTGAGATATTTAACTTTTTTAACTCTATTGGACTGCCACTTCATTACAATGGATTTTATAGCAAAGACATCAAATTGCGTACAGGACTAAGCACCAGGGTGCTGCTATAACTTATTGAATTTCCTGCCTGCAATTACATCAGCAAACGGCCCCTCTATTTACCTGTGTAGACAACTCCATTTATTTCTATTGACATGTTGATGCTGCTAATGCCGTTGGTAGACAGGTTCAATGCGGTCTCTTGTCTATCATCTGTCAAGAGAGGAGGCAGAGAACGAGAGAGAGAAAAACTCAATATGAGCATTTAGAAAGGGAACAGAAGAGGCAAGAGGAGCGCCTCGGTGGAGTATTGGTGATAATTCAAAGAGTGACAGGATAAGGAGAGCTTTATTAAAGAGTTCTGGGGAGAAAGAACTGTCAAAAGATGTTATAGCCATTTGTACATGTCAGTTATGGGTGAATCCTATAGCAGCACACAGTTGGAAAACTTGGTTGAATAAATGTGACTGGTTCTGAAATAACAGAAATGTCTTAAGAAAACGGACCAACACTACACACACAGAGTAATCTCAGAGAGCTGCTGTGATATCAAACCATCTGTAAACACAAATTTATCCGTCTACGTGCATCTAGGTGGAGACAAATAATAGTGTTTGGATGTAATCTTTAAATGACAGTGTTTATATGTGAGGGCCAGAGCCAGACGACCAGCGTGGGAATTAACCTGGGAAAGATTCTCACTCATTTTTCCATCACGTATCAAGTGCAAAGCCCGCTATTATGACTAATATGAGAGAGGCAGTGATGCAGACAGAAATGATATCACACTTGAGCAGATAGGCCCCTTATTCTTCCTTTAGCCTCTATCATTAAGTCATATATGACTTATGGCTTGTCAGGAGCCGAGCTGGCTGCAGCCAAAGCTCAGCCAGACGGGCATTTTTACTCTCGACAAGTTGGATTCTGCCTGTGGTCAAGAGCTATTTCTTCATAACATCTATGGAGCTGAGCTTCAAATTACACATTGTATATGATGAACTATGTGCACATTAGTGGTTCAGGCGTTTCACAGCTGGATCTCAGACAGCCTCTCTTGCAGGGCCATTAGCTGTTCCTGACACACCACCCACTGTCGTAGACAGACTGTCATTTAAGTCTGATAGGAGGCCGCTAACAAACTCAACATTATAGTAACACCCGATTTTAAATTATACATTAAAATCAGGCCTACATTTGTTGAGTGTTTCAACAAATACTGAATGGGTATATTTCATCTTAGACATCACTGTGTTATCTTAGATGCACATCTGGGCTGACATTATTCTAGATTTGAACAAATCCCATGAAAAGACCAACACCAACAATGTGTTAGCCCATCTCTAGATACTTTCTGACTTCCCTATCCTGTCTGTGGCTCTTGTTGGTAGGATATATTCATTGTTGGTTTGGGTCTTTTCAGGAGTTTTGTTGACAATAATAAAAATATTGAATGAATGAATCATCAGACTTATCCCTTGACTGTATAGGAATAAACTTGGGAACATTTTATTGCCTATGAAGTGTGTAAGGTATAAGGAAGGGAACACAGATTGCATTATAGCATAGAGAAAGGTCTCAATGTTCTTTGCCCATTTGGCTACATGCAGATGAATCAATAGACAAAATACTGCAAACAACACCAAACAACACAATACTGAGCCTCAAACCTGAAGAATCCCCTTCTGTCGGTAACTTCTCTCAAGCCTCTGATATAATGTCTGCCATTTCATATTTCATTGCCAAAGCCATGCAGATTCACAGTGTGGTCAAAAAGATAGTTCTAACATGGCTGTAATATAATAACCATTGAGGACACAGAGGTCATGTCCTCTGTGCTGTTTTGGGGAATTTGGGGGTTTTAACAGCCAAAGAAGAAGTTTACATTCTACAACTACACACAAATTGCACTTAGTGGGTTTTACAATGAAATTAAGAAATTTTAAATTTTTTTTCAAAAAAATTTCTGAGGGGTTGTGGTGGCAAAATTGAACTCATGACCTCAGTATTTCTAAAATCCTGACTACACCCCTCGATACTACTGAATTATTGCCAATGATGAAGCCCCAGAGAACACAGAGAGAACACAGATAAGTGTACTCAAACCTGAGAGTGTCTCACCTCTGTTGTTGAGTTTGATGTTGAGGGGCACCTGGGTGGCCATTGCCAGCAGGTTCTGCTGCAGGGCATGTTGCATGATCCTCTGCTGCTCCTCTGCCACCATCATCATCTTCTTCTCTGGTGGTTCACCGCTCTCCAGCTTCTCTCTGAGCTGCTCCAGGGCTGCTGCCTGGACAGCCGCCGCTGCCTGGGCAGCTGCCTGAGCTGCCGCTGCCTGGGCGGCCACAGCTGCTGCACGATGGCCGCTGGGTGACAGAGGGATGGCCACCCGGCTCGGCAGGCAGCTGGCCATCATGGGCTCCTCTGGAGAGAAAAAGACTAGTAAGAAGTTGATATCTGTCTCTAAACACACATCTGCATGCCTACACATGTCTAAAGTCATATAAAAAGGTTGCATGTGACAGCTCCTGTCACCTGTCTGTAAATTAGTCTGACAATGTAAGTAATACTCTGCTGTAAACTTTTCACATTTTGTCTTTTGTCTTTTCTCTCATTGTTGCTGTATAAACATACTGTACTACAAAATAATGTGACATGCATTATGAAAGAGATTTAATAAGAAGAGGTTTAAAATATTCACAGGCAATGTACTAGGTCCTGTGAATATTTTAAATCTACATCTTTCATAATGCATGTATGTTTCTGCTGGTGGTGACACAGTGCTGCTCTTTTACATCTTGTCAAGAAGAATCAAATTAGATCTTACACGTTTTCGTTCCTACATTTTTGCTTTCTGGTAAGCTGGTCTTAAAGGCTAACACTGTTGCTGGTACTTTTAAAATTAAGTTGCTGAGGGTAGCATTTGTATGGGTGCTCTCTATCTTTAACAGTGTTCTTGTAGCATTCCATATTAGTAGTATTGGAATAAAACAAATTTTTCATGAAATGCCAATAAAAAAAAATCTGGGTGTTCTGGATAAAATCCTCAATCACAGTAATTTTATATCACAATATACAGTATATTATCTGGAAAACCAATTCAGGAAGTGTTATGCATAAAATAACCTGCCAGGAAGGTCTTTCACGCCAGTCTAAAAATTTAAATACCTGACAAATCAAAGTATTTATCAGTGAGTATCATCTCATTGATGCAAAAATCATATAAAAATCCAATTGTCACAAAACAGTCCTGCTCAATGATTTTCACCTTATACACCCAGACATATTCATGAGAGAGCGTCCCCAGTATAAACAGTATTACAAAATCTCTAATGGTTGACAGATTTAAATTATCTCCCACTATATATAATCACATCACCCAAAACTATAGTACATTTTTAGCAAATCTTTGCTAGAGATAATACGCTAACATTATAGTTAGTAAGTACCTCCGGTATGAATAGTGTTGTTGTTCTTGGTGATTTGACATTAAAGTTAGATCATAGATCCAGCTAACATGCCAATGTGGGCTGCTGGCAGATTTCTATTATTCAATTTGTTAACTGAAATAATTGATCTTATTTAATAATTTAACCATGCAGATTAACCACACTGACAACACTAAAATAACTTTGTCTGTGCTTTAGACATGGTTGATGTCTCCATGGCATGCTACACAGACAAGTCAGCCACTTTTTTTCCTTGAGAATGTGTAATCAAATGCTCCCATGCTCTTTGTGGTACAGCACAGTAGTGTGTCTCGGAAATTGACGATGCTGATATGAGGAAGTCCTGCAAGATGTTTCCTCTTTGGGGGGAATGACCATAATGCCCACAAGTTGCATTAGGAGGAGTGGATAGAAATGGGGCAACTATTGTGAAATCAATTTCTGACATGCGAACACATAACTTCTTCTTAAGTGGCCGGGTAATCATGCAACAATTTCTCAAAAAGATGTTGTGATCTGTGTATTACATCATGTGCAATCTTTTCTTTGACAAGGAGGAAATGAATCATCTAGAGTGACAAAAAAGGACCTGTTTATTTAGGATTTGGCCTGCTGATTGCATCATGACCAAAATGAACTCTTACCTATTATTATTCTCCTCCACCAGACTACGTTTCATCAGATCAACGGCATGTTTGTGTGCTAGATTTTTGTTTCTTTTTGTTTTTGTTCACTCTGCTTTGAACTTTTTAGTTTTTAGCGAATCTACTATTTTTATTCACTAATTATTTCTAATCACTTCTACTTTGCAGTCAGTGAAACTTTACACTTCCTGAATATGTTTCATATTAAAAGCCTAGCAGGAAAGGGAGGCATTATAACAATGAATTGTGTTCAAAAGAGAAAGTGAGAGCAGCACAGTGGTGAGTATGACATGCCTGTTGTCGTGCTGATGGAATTAGTGCTGTATACTGAAGACAACAGGTAAACATGGAGGAAGTGTTGAGTTAACAGCAAACAGCATCAAACAGCAGATCAAAACAGGAGCAGATCAGGAAATGGGGAGGCTTCTTCCACATAAATATGATCAAATATACTTCTCTCTGCAGTTGAGGTAAATAGTAATAACATAATATTTGAGACTTTGTGGTATTGTCTCATAAATATTGTGTCTTATATCTTGTGTTTTTCTTATGTTACCTTTCTTGATCACAGGCACCTGGGAGATATGGCCACTGTTGTGAGTGGGCATAGATAGGTGGGACATCTGTATCTTTGGTGGGGGCAGGAGGGTGGGAGTTCCCACAGGAGAGTAGTTGAAGATGGTGGAGCCGTAGCTCTGCCGACGGCCTTCCCGCCGGTTGCTGTCGATAGCTGCCTGAAGCTCACTGGGGGAGCTCAGTCCCCGCTTTTCACATTCATACGGGTAGAGGTACTTCATATACCTGCAGGGAAGACAAAGAATTCAATAATTTACTTGGCTTTTTGTCACTGTGTCACTTTGTCACATGTTGTCAATCAATCATCAATCAATCTATTTTTGCAGGGTGGGAGTGGGATTGAAAAACTAGTCCCACAATGAAACCATGACAATTCAAACTACATACCTTTACTATTCAATAATTTCATGTGTTTACCTGAAAAAAATGAAATGGTTTAATTTCCAGTTAAATAGTTTGGGTTTCAAGCACTGAGCACAATTTACAGATGGTAGATGGTAGATCTCAGATAGTTCTTCCCAAAACAACAGGCTTCCAGCGGAGTGGCAACTGCATGCCATGCCTCTCTTTAATAACAAGTAGGATCTGCAGCATGTCACTTTTGACAAAATTTTTGATGGCTGGAATCGGTTCATTGACATGCATTTAAGTAACCAGGTTACAGTCGGCTTTCTCCAGTAAGTTCATTTCTTAAACGTCATGTAAAGGAGAAAACCCAGTTTCCGTAATTGTCGAAAGGAATTACAGAAACCTGATCCTCAGCTAGGTTATAGATATACAGTATCTGCCATGTATACAGGTAACTGGGTTTATAATTACCTTTTTATAATAAAAGACTGCAAACAGGGAGAGAAACAGTGGAGTGGGAGGATGAAAGAAGTGATCATTACACAGAGCGATGCGTCCTCATATTTAAAATAATTGTAAAGTCCGATTGAAGCTGAAACTAACACAAAGAAGCCTCTAGAAGTCTGAATAAGTTTGTTTCCACTGAACAATTGTGCTGTGAGGAAAAGCTTTGCCTGCCTGTCTGTTGCTGTTTTCTCTGAAACACACACACACGCTCTCACACACACACACACACACACACACACACACACACACACACACACACAGTCACAAAAATATGAATAAATAAAAAGCCAACACAGTGTCTTCTATCACTAATTCAGTTAAAATCAGTAAGCCAGACTGTAAGCCAGTGCTGCATGTATATGTGGATCTATACTAACCAGGTTACTACAGTGCATATAAACATGTTCTTCAATTACACACGTACCTGGTTTCTCTGAGTAACCTCGTTACTTAAGTGCATGTAAAGCACTGATTGTTAGTTTATAAAATCGTATGATTGGCTATGGCTTCTGCATGTTAACACTGCCAAATATGACCAATTAATAAACATATACTGTATGTAGTGTCGGAGAATTTTCATTCTAACGAGGTTTTGGCCAGATGTCTAAATTTTGATCCTGAACTGAACGTCCACTAACACTAACACAACAAGTCTTTCATAAACAATCAGTAATGCTTAAAGTGGTCTTTTAAAGTTGTCTAAATTTTGATTACAAATCCCTACACACAGTCAGAAGTGAATAGTGAGTCTGTTATGAACATCCTTAAGATTCAAATGTAGTCTTGAAAAGAAAGTTTTTAAAGTATTTAAATTTTGACCCTGTTCTGAACATTCATTGAACACAGAGGTGGTCTTGGCTGGAAGTCCAGATGTTGATGTTGTTGTCTTGGATATACACTCCAATCTTGGGTGGACTGACAAAAGTCAGATGGACATAATCTGCAGGTTTATGTAACACTGAGTGTTTGCTGTGAACCTAATAATTACAAACGTAAGAAAACTGCAGGCAGCCAATAGTAATTAACCATAATGGTTATTGTGTCTTCAAAAATGTTACTGTTGCTGTGCATTATTATCATACACTCATTATATGTGGAAATGGTGGTGGATTGGCTTTCACTATTTCTTTCATATATTCATATTTTAGATGTCATGTATTGATATTTGGGGTGCCATATATTCACGCTTTGTGGCTCTGCACTCGTCCTGCATAAAAACATCAGTTTCCTGTTGATGGAACCCGGTCTGGATATTGTTTTTAATTATGAAACAGTCTGAACACTATGGCAGTATTACTTTGAAAGGGAGAGAGCGGAGCAGAGCTGATTGGCCAGGCCCTTTGAGACCCTAACAAACTTGTTTATAATGTGTTTCTCCTGATCAAGCCTGTTGCCAGCTGCTGGTGCTTCTCTTCTGCCTGCTGCCAACAATCTGTTCACAGTCAGAGGAGCCTGTGCTGCGCCTTTCCACTAACACCTGTGTCCCATGAAAATATGGTTCTGTGTGTTATTGCGTTAAGATCGATAACAAATAATGTGATTGATTTTGAAATAATGCTGTAAAAGTTAAAGGTGTTGTAGTCCCTTAATGCTACACAAGAAAAACTATTTTTATGTTGAAGTATGGAGGATGAGTTGAGGAGTAGCTGCTCTGGAGTCTGGTGGTATGGCAGCGGATACTTCTGTATCACTTGCCAGATGGCAGCAGGGTAAACAGGCTGTTGCTGGGGTGGATATAGTCTGTTAGCATCCTTTAGGCCCTGAGCAGGCACCTCACCTCACTGATGCTCGGTAGATGGGTACCAATGAATGTGAGTCCTCCTGTCCTGGGCTGTGCACGAACCATGCCAATTTATAATGTTTCCAGTCAGGATGCTTTCTATTTCTCCTCTGTAAAAGTTGACAACAACTTGGCATGGGAATTTTGTCTTTTCAAGTTTCCTTAAGAAATGCAGCTGTTCCTAAGCTTTCTTAACCAGGGTGGAGATGTGAGATGACCCTGACAGGTTCTTTGTGATGCTGATTCCCAGGAACCTGAAACTGTTCACCTGCTCCACCACAGCTCCATTAATGTAGACAGAGGTGTGTGTCTTTGTCTCCTTTTTTATAAAATCAATGATCAGCTCCTTGGTTTTGCTGATGTTGAGCAGTAGGTTGTTCTCTGTGCACCACTCTGCAAGATTGTTGATTTCCTCCTGATATGAAGTCTCATTGTTGTTTGAAATCTGGTCGATGATGGTGATGTCGTCCACAAACTTCACAACAGAGTTCTCTCCATGTCGGGGATTGCAGTCGTGGGTGTACAGCGTGAACAGGAGGGGGCTGAGTGTGGCCTCACACATGATGGGGACGCTCATGGTTTTGTAGCCTGTGATGGTCTGGATTGCCTGCCACATATCTTTGGTGTGTTGGCGTTGAGGTCTCTCCTGATGTCTCCGCTTTGCCTCCTTGATGCTTTCAGTCTCACTCTGGTGGTGTTGTCTGCTTCCTCGTCTCCTGACCGAAAGGCAGCTTTTTTGGCTCAGGATAGGGCCCTCACCTCTCCATTCATCCAGGCTTTCTGGCTGCGGAATGATTTTATTGTCTTTGTGATCACCACATCATCAACACATTTGCTGATGTATGAGGTCACTGATTATGTATTTTCCTCAAGACTGATGTGGTTTTCCTGGGTGGCAGCATCTCTGAACATGTGCCAGTCTCTGCACTCAAAACAGGCAGCAACTTCATCTGTCCATACTTTAACTGTTTTTTCTGATCTAATCAGCTGGAGTAAGTAGGCAAGAGAAGCAGGGAAAGGTGGTCTGATAGACCAAAGTGGGGGTGGGGGAGGGCTTTGTAGCTGCCAGGAATGTTTGTGTAAACATGGTCCAGGGTATTGTTTCCCCTGGTGGGGGTGTGGACGTGCTGGTGGAATTCAGGTAAAACAGATCTGAGGTCTGTTTGATTAAAATTCTTGCCACTTGTTTTAACATATCTCTGAAAAAAGTACATGTTACTATGTGTAACTACAGGTAAATGTCTCCTAAGTCCAACACAGTGACCATATTCATAAAGATATCCTGCATTAACAATAATGCATGTTCTGGCAAAAAACTTACATATTCTACAGGGTACAACATTGGTAATTATCTGGCTTTTAAGTTATTTGAAGTAACATCTCCTCCAAGGGTTTAGATAATATTTCTGTCCTTTGGGTATATACGGTCAGGGTTAGGGTATTGGCAAAAATGCATTCTCATTCCGCTTGTGTATTTAAAACGGGGACTACTGACAAATATTTCATTAAATAATAATGATTAATAATAACATTTTCTACTTTACTGTTAAAAGACAGGATTGTGAGGGAAGGAATCATGTGCAAACAGTGCAATCTGACAACACTGAGACTGCAGATTAAATGCCAAGCCATCTGAAATACTATAATTACCATGACTCACAACAAGGATTGGCAGATAAAGACCACACATACATACCACTGCTGCAGGAAATAAAGATGACTGTGCAAGAAAAGAATTGGTCATATTTTAATCATAGCAGATGAATTAAAGCAATAGAGACCTCACCTAAAAATCACATAACATAAACAATTAAGTATCTCATTCATCTTGGACACACACAAGGAACATTTGTGGCTGGCCTGGTGTTAGGAGAGCAGTGTGAGTGTAGGTTATCAGTCATCTGGGGTTATCATCTGTGCTTGAACTCACTGTGTTCGGAGAGTGAAAGCTGCACTGGTAATGGAGGTAGGGAGGTTAAGGCCTTTGGTGATCTCACGCCATATTTTCTTATTGATGACTTCCACTAAGCCGCCTTTTTCTGTGACAAGCTTGTAGAGCATGTAAAGATCCAACACCTGCTTGGCCATGATAGGAATCCGATTCACTGGAGTCCCTGCAGAAAGCAAACACAATATCCACAATCAATTCCATTAACTTTGGTTCCTCCCATCAATAGGCTTCTGCACCTTCTTATAAGGCCAATTTATCTCGAGCTAGTCAAATGTCTGACAGCTCTGTTAACTGCAAGAAATATAGCTTTAAAAAGTTTCTAATGTCTTATCTGTGCATCCAATGGAAGCTGCTTAATTAATTATATATATATTATTTCTATGGCATGATGTAAGACAACAAACTGCTGTCAACAAGCTGCTCCTAATGCACAGTTCACAAAATATACATATCAGGCATGAAATAAAAGAAAAAGTAAATTAACATTGAAAAATAACAACAACAGCAGAACCACAGACAAATTAGTCTTGACCTGTTAAAACAAATACCTGTGGAAAATAGGAGGTCATCTTCTATTAATGACTGCCAACCTGCCCCCTCATTAGCAAAATAATGGGGCTCAGATAATAATTTGTATTTGCAATTTAATGTTAGGCAATATAGAGAGAACGGCTGGCTCTTTGTGAAGATCCCAAAGTGGTTGACCCTGAGATAATTAACCTGCATTTTGCTGATAGAGTTCCATTGTGCCCATCGGATTTACCATAATAGCGATCAATAGCTGCAGAAATATAGTGCAAACAACAGCAGTGGGGACTATACAGTGAGGGGGGAGGAGAGCTCTGAAGTATCGTCTGAGGTGGTAAAACCACATCAATTAAGGCCAGTAATTACGGCTTCATTTCGCGGTGCTGGCATGTGAACGAATGAGACACTATTAAAACAAAAGATTGATGTTCCCCTCTCCTCAGAAGACAATACCAACAGTAAGTCTGAATCCGCAGAGCCTCAACATCGCTCTTTGGAGAAGAAAATGCTGCAGAGGCTTGATTTTGACAAAAAATGATTTTAGCAGGTAATGAATGCACTTTCACAACAGGCATAAGGTTTGTGAGTTGGTCTAAAAACATGACATTGTACAATTCAAAGAAAGACAAAGCAGAACATGAAAAAAAAACAATCTTATGAGAAATTTCAACTTATCATATGAAAACAGTTGCATCTTTTTGTCACCATGTGTGCGAGTAAATGTTGACTGAGTAGGCAATGTTAAAAGTCAGTGTGAAACCCTGACAAAAACCTTAAACATACCTTAACATGAGTTATAGCTCCACAGATGCCCAAATCCTTGAATGTCGTCCCAGCACACTGCTCATTTTTCAAAACTCAGATATGTATTGTAGTGAGTTTTAAAACATCAACACTGACCTGGACAATCTGTCATGGGCTGTGCATACAGGCAGCCTGCAGAGGAAGACGATGCAGCACCTTTATCACCTCAAACAGTTGAGAACATTTAGGATGCCTCCAAAGGCTCTAAAGTCATTCTACAGTGGTGCTGTCGAAAGCTTCCTGGCAGGGATAATCACTGCCTAGTATGACAACAGTACCGGGCAGGACCACAAAGCCCTGCAGAAAGTAGTACAACCAGCTGAGCGCACCATCAGTACAGCACTCACTGCTCTCTGGACCTGTACACAAAGTGGCACAGAGCCAGAGCACACCAGATTATGAAGGGCTCTTGCCATACTTGCAAAGGACTCTCAGTGGACTCAATGGCTGCCAGGAGGCAAGCATCTATGCTGTCTCAAAACCAGCACACAAAGACTCAGAAAAATCTCTTCTCCAAAGCCATTGGGATTGTGAACTCTGATCCTGCAAAGGCCCTAAGCTATAGGGAACCCACACACTACCTTAACGCCCCTACTCCCTCCAGTACACATTTGATGTACATATTCTTTCTATATCATATTTATTTTAACTCCTTCTTTTACAAATGGTTTAAGACCACTTATCAGCATAGTAAGTTTAATTTAAGGTAACAGTAAATTCAAGATAGTTTTAGTAAGGACAGGGCTGCAGTATAGAACATCCTCCGTGGTACGTTCTGTTTTAGTTTATATTGTACATTCTGTTTTTGATGAATAGTACTGCACACATTTCACTGTACATCTTGTGTTGCGCATTTAAAGAATAAAAATCTTTGAATGGACAACGATTTGGTGCTGCAACAAAATCAATGGGTCTCATGCATGAATGTTTTTTTATTTTCCTCTTATATTTGTTCTTACACAAAGCAATAAGAGGAAAATAAGAAAATCCTACATGGGATTCATGAAACGTGCGCTGACAGCCAAGTCTGTTCTTACCCACCAGAGTATGTTGATGAATCGTGTTTGATCTTAAATTTTCAATTAGCAGGGAAAGGCCCCAATAAACCCATATAAGGACAGCAGACTTAAGTGCTGTGTGCAAACCACAAACCAACAAGCCACTGACATTTGACAGGTAACGTTATAGCCACCGGCCTTTCAGTAAGATAGTGCTCTCCACCACAGAGTGAGTGCGCGTCAGTTTCTGGTTATTGGCCACCTCCTGCTGGGTCTGAGGGTTGGTAAGTTGTGTCACATTCTATCATATTATAACACTTACCAATAAGCCACCCATCTCCAGCAGCACTTTGATCCAACTGCATACCCACCGAACTGTTGTGCAGCACGAAAGAGTTGTGCGCTGCCCCCCCCACCCCAATATAATATTCATAACTATGTTTCATTAGTGTATAATCACGTTATAATTTGTTAGCAGACATGTGGGGTGTCAGATCTAGAGATTCTAGAGATTATTTTTATAACATCTTATTTCTTATAGTAAGTTAGTTAAATCGCCTTAATATCGGAAAAAACAGTCGTCGAGTGCGAATGAACCTGAAGGCCACCGTGGTTTCTCCTACACGCTTGGAAAGGGAGGGGTGAGGGCAGGGGTATTCAGTTGGTTGCAATCTGCAACCTCACTGCTAGATGCCACTAAATCCTACACACCGGTCCTTTAACTTCAAACTGAGCCAAACTTTAACTAAAAACTGTAAGCATGAATTGTGATTAAAACAGGTATATGAAGTGTTCCTTGTAAAATTGTGTACACTTTTCATGTGGTATGAAAAAAAACATTTGTTTTCATAAAATATGTATGAACTGCAGTAAATGGCTGGGAGAATTGAGTTCTACAGCAAAATAGTGTAATATAAAACAAAACCAGCACTAGAGATCCTCAGCCTCCACCCTCCCGCTACAGCTTTTATCTTTATTACCACTGATTATAATGTGTATCTGTGCTGACCTATAAAACTATTATTTTGGAGAAGACACAATAGCCAACCAAACAAGGATTGAGGTAATAAATAAAAGCCTCAGCCTTTGTCTGACAGAATCTGAGGAGAGACAAGCCTCTTAAAACAAGATTTATGTGCTTTCAATACTGAGGGTGATGTATTTGCCTCTCTGATTCCCTGAAAGAGATATAAGGAATAAAAGACTGAGGATGGAGGCCTTTTGTCAGCACAAACTATCTCATCAGACCATGTATCATTATCACAATGAGCAATGGTGGACAAGGTGGAAGAAATCCACTTTGCACAGAATCTAACAGTCATCTTCAGTTAATCCCTCAGCTGCTACGAGAAGAGGAGTTTGTAATTGGAACAATGTGGAGCATCAGGGGCTCTAGTAGCGCGGTAATCATCTTTATGCTTGCTGATGTGTTCACTTCACCTCCGAGCCAATAATGGGATGAGAATTTCTCCTCCTCATTGACTTTGCTCTTTTAAGTGATGAAATGAACAATTAATGCAGTGCCACTGGGGAAACCAACTGTTTATCTACGTCTGTTCAGCTCCCTAAATGAAGACGAGGAGGAGGGTGGAATGCACTGACTGTCAAACATCACCAGGATATGAAGATTTAGGTCCCAAATATGATTTTTTGGGGGGACCTAAGCAGAATTTAATTGGCCCCAAACCCTACAGTATGGGTCTGGTGATATTCTATACTTTTCTTCTTGTCAACAAAGCCCATGAAAACACCCAAACCAATAATGAATTGAGTATTGTGTCAAAGCCTGATTTATCTTCTTCCTCTGTGCCACAGAACTCATTGTTGTCCAAAAACCATTAAAAACACACCAATGAGCCACACTGTTGCACTGGGTGACATGTTCCTTCATTACCATGAACACACACTCTGTAGTTTATTTTGACTCAATCCCACATCCTTATTCCGCCGCTGAAAATCGTCACTAAATGCACTATTTCCTCCTGTTTGAATAACCTGTAATGCTCATTAAAAAGAAAACCACATTTTAAGATGAATAAAAGTTGTCCAGAATTAGATTATTGATCCTCAGCACAGTAAAAATGAAGGTGGTTTAGCAGCTATACTGTTGCCATGTTTATCATCTGATTGGGTTAGGGTTAGCATGCTAACATTAGGCATGTTGAACAGAAAATTAGAATGCAAGCCATTTATGTTTGGTAGCCATTCTGATGGTACCAACACAACATGCATTCAACATTTAAAGATTGACTGAAATGAGCAGAACAAAAATAAACAATAATTAAAACATAGTGTGAAACAAAAGATACAGCCAATGCTGGGTAGGTAGCAATACTTTTTATGGTGTCTTACTTTGAGAAATGTATGTTTTTTCTACAAAACCCTTTTGTGCATTACAGCTTTTTACAATTGCTAACTCTCTGTAGAAGTTCACTTTTTCAAAACTCTTCAGAGTTCTCTTTACCAACATGCAGTTCAGCACAATAGTTTATCTCGTATCCAAAATGCCTAATGCAACCAAAACACTTGATACACGTCTTAGGATCAACTCATGTATCGCTGACAACATTTGTCTGCCAATAGTAACACTTTTTCATTCATTATATACTGACCATAAAAATCACTAACAACAGGTGCATTACAATTAGTGTCACTGCTGTCTTTGTAAAAGTATCTTTTATTTATTTATTTATTTACCATAAACCAAGATTCCATTATAACACAAATAAGATCACTTCTTTATTGCCTGGATTGTGCTGCCTCACAGTATATGTCACAGAAATGAGTCAGAAATGCAGCAATAAGCTTCAAACTTTTTTTAGTAATTCCTGTAATACAATACAAAACTCTCCATATTCACTATACATATGTGTATAGGACAGCTATAGATATAGGAATTCAACAGTGCTCAACCTTGTCTTCTGTATGTGGTCACAAGTTTTCATCCACGTCACACCTTCTGTCCTCTCTGCAGAAGATTGCCAGGCATGGATCAGGCATGCAAAAAAGATTCTTTCCCAGGTGTATTAACAGATATGTCCAGACATCCATTCTGCATTCATTGCATCCAAGAGGGACATCTGATCATGTGGATGGTGGTCATAAACTCCAGGAGGAAAAGAATTCCTCTGTGGGGTTGAGGAATTGAGAGTAAGGTGGAAGGAAAGGTGACACCATTCTGGGATGGGCTGTAAACCATCTGTGACTGGAAGAGAACACTGACACGCCACATCGTCCCATACAGTTACAAAACGTTCTGGGTTCTGCCCCACCTGCCCCCTTTCCTCACCTGGCACCACAGAGGGTATCAAGGAACGAAACTAGGCGCTCAGTGTCCCAATAAAGCATTTTTTAAATTGACCTCTGCTGTGCTGCCTGTGTGAAGAGTTTTGAAAAAGTGAACTCATACAGAGTAATGTGACTTAGCAATTGTAAAAAAAACTGTAATAAAAGAAGCCTAAACTTCAAATATAAAAACATAAGACAATTTTCTTAAGTAAATACTGTAATTATGACAGAAATGAACACAGGTCTCTACAGTTGCAGAACCTACACAACTACTTTGTTTTTCTCTGTGTTAGCAGGAGCAGATCCACAGCAAACTAAAGAGGAATATTTAGTGCCACAGCGATCGAAAACCCAGCCATTTTTTAAGGTAGCTCTCAAGAAGCCTTTTCTTCTGCCACATAGTATTCTTAAGCAATTAGGTGGGAGACAAAAGTTGACTTATTTGAGAAAAAAAGTGCTGATGGTAGTCCTCAGAGATAATAATCAATTAATAACCACAGGCCGGGGCAACAGTAAATCACCTTGGGTATTTATCAACACACAAAGGAAGCCATCACAGCCATTGTCTGCTCTACTTTTGGTGGAATCTCTCAATGACGATTCCAAGTCTCGGCTTCCAAGACCAAGTAAAACCAACACAAAGGTGTTCTGACCATCTGCTGCATGATTCAAGCTGTTAAAGTTCTTCTGACAAGAGAAAATATGTCTGTATCACTACCACAGTGAGTACAACATATTTTAAAGAATTATGAATATGCTATCTATATATAATATGCAGTAACTTTATAAAGAGGGTGTTTGAAACCTGATTATAGCTTGCCACCATCTTTGACGACTGGAAATACAAGTGCTGTAACAGTAGCATGAGTTGAGAAGAGTCTTAAAGTCAGTGAACTGATTCAGTAATGTCAATATTAACGTTTATGCCATCTTAAGCTACATCATACCAGACCAAGTAAAGACCAATTCATGGTTGCTGCATCCACGCAGCCGTGGGGGTCCGCATGGGTTTGTGTGACGCAAATCTTCGTATGATAACGAAAATTTGCGTCACACAAACCCAAGCAAAGTGGACACTTGTTTTGTGTACTGAATGTACAGTATATACTGTATTCTGCATCTTTGGTAATATTTTCATTAAGTGGTCACACGCACCATTTTCTTTTTTCGCCTTTTTCTTGTTGTTCAGCCAAATACAACAAACAAAAGGGCCCTTCTTCTTACTGTCACAAGGTCGCTGTCTTGTTCTCTACTGTGCATGTGTGGAACACGTCTGCGTACGCACATCCCTTATTGTAGTATGTATAGAAACGTGTTTGTCCACTGTCTGCTTACTAGTCCACAGCTGTCTGTGTCTGCATCTGTACTGAAGTATGAACAAAGCTTAAGACTGCAGCAGAAAACAACTTGAGTGAACTAAACTGAACAATTGTGGGTTGTATTTCTCATGATTTCAATGTTTTTTTCCCCCTCCCAATTAGGGTTGGATACCGTTCACATTTGAACCATCCCCACAACCTCCAGCCTGTCACAGTCTGCCTAAAAAGCCCCCCATTCATTTTCTCTATGAATTCCATCAGAAGCTTTGATCTTTGCTGTGCCACTGTCAAAACCTTCAACAAACTCTACATTTCACCACTCTACACTCTTACATTTGAGCTTCGCTACTTCATGTAAAGGTAAGTTTAACTTTTCTTCATATTATATATTTGTTAGCATAGTTTAGTCGTGTGACGCTGTGTCGCGAAAGCCTATCAGCATTGAGGTTCTCCTCATGTCACTGATGTCCTTACGTTGTATCAGAAATGGAGGAGGAAACTGTAGCTGTTTGTGGGCACCCAGAGCTCTATGATACTACTTAATATTTATACAGAGACCAGACAAAAAAGGAGATTGCTTGGAGAAAAGTAAGCGAGGAAGTTGGACTACCTGGTAAGTTCTGAAAATTTGTGTCTGTTACTTGATTCCAGCTATCGGTTGTACTTTTCGATCTGAACTCCATTAAGAAGACAGGCATTTTTAAAGTTGTTCGCTTACGGTCTTGTGGACAGACCTGATAAAAGCATTATTTTGATCCGTTTATTGCAATTAAATCCTTGCAAAATCTGTTTATTATGGGTTCATACCATTGTAGTAAGCCAGATTCATTCAGCTGACGTGTCGATCAGAACTGCATTTAGAAAACAAGCATTTTAAAAGTTGTTGAAAATTCACTTCACTTTTGGTGTGAACACAACATTAGAGATAGGTGTTGGACTTGCATAGCTTGTTGCCACCATGACCTGGTCCTGGATAAGTGGCAGAAAATGGATGGATGTACCTGCTTGGTGCTTGTTGTGTGAATGGTTTTATACATTTTACATTGCTATTGTCGTTTCTTATACATATGTATTTATAAAGTGTGCCAAGAAACTTGTGGCATTTAGAATAAACTTACTGATTTACTAGTGCATTATGGGTTCCCCAGTGTGTATGTAGCCATTGTGAGGATTAATAGCTTCTCACAATGGGATTTGAGCTATCAAAAGGCATAATTCTTCATTATCCATTATGAAAGAAGTGTGTGTGTGTGTGTTGTTTCCTCTGATGAAACTTTTTCAAAGTAACTTAATCCCGATACTCAGCAGGTTCCCACATCAGGATAAATATCTACACACCCTCACACCCAAATTACACTGAGGGGAGCAGATCTCCTTTTCATCTACTCAGTCTTTCAGGGTTTCTAATCGTTCCATACACACAAGACACAGAAGTTGTGCATGATGTATAAATGACTGACCCGAGGCTACAAACAGACACCATACACTCAAAGCTGAACACTGTCAACACATCTCTTAAAAGGCTCTGTATAATGATTTATAACTCTCTGACTGTACATATGTAGGCCCTGAAGCCTGAAGGCAATTTAATTGTGTTTACATTAATGCTAATATTCTAATTATAGCAACTATCACACAAACACCGTTTCAGATTATCTTATTCAAGTGAAAGATACACTCAGTATGACTGATCAGTGACTTGCCAGTGTGCTAAATTTGGACTAACTGAACTTCACTCATGGCTAGAAGGTCAGGCAAGTTTAGACCAATGGCATGACCTGTTCCAACCCGAACATGATGATGAACTACTGTAAATTCTCAAATATCTCAATTCCTCCAAACCATTTGGCAATGCAAATAAACTGTATATTAACGGGTTAATGGGTTAATATAGACCATGTATGTACACTGAGAAAGTTTCCACCATGACCTGATGTAAATTTATATGACATGGCTTTCCAGAAATAAAGGTGCTTTCAGACAGTGAGCAGTTTCCGCGGCGGCTGCCACCCAGCTATGTTGATGTTCCGTGTTTTGAATGATTTGAATTGATGGCAGAGGGCGCAATGGTTACCATGGTTACCAAGGTGACAGTGGCACTTGCAGATTCGGCAGCTAGTAGCTCCCTCAAACTTTGCTACATTTTTTTTTTATTTTTATTTTTTTATTTTTTATTACTGAAGCTCGTATTACATATGGAAACACGTATTACCTATAACAGAAATACACTCATCACCGTCGTAAAAAGAAGCTCAGGGATTGACCTTGAGATGATCACTGCCCACAGCATCTTCCGATCACCCAGCCAGACAAGCCGCACCGGTGTGATCGCTCCAAGAAAAGGGGGAAAAGAGCCGGGTTAAGAGCTAAGTTAACACAGTTCAAACAGACCCCAGACAGTTTGGATTGGCAGTCACACCTCCTCCACTCTAGTTCTCAACACAGGAGGCCCCCCAGGGCTGTGTGCTCAGCCCCCTTCTGTTCATGCTATACACCCACGACTGCAGTCCCCAACATGGAGAGGACTCTGTTGTGAAGTTTGTAGATAACACCACCATCATTCCCCGAGTAATTAAAACTGGCCAGAACATCGCTGGTACTTATCTACCGAGCATCAGAGACATTAGTGAGGTGAGCTGCCTGCAAACAAACTCCAGAGCTGTTTCTCTCCTCAGGCTGTGAGACCTCTCATTCATCCTCCACACTTTACTTCTGTTTTTGTTTCTGTGTGTAGCATGAAGGGACTACAGCTTGCATTTTGTTATACAGTACAACACTATGTTTTGCACCCAAGTTTTGCTAATTAGTATCATTAACATTGTTTAATGTCCCAGGCAGATTAAATCACACTTTAAGCTGATGTTGCTCCAAGACTGTTTCTCTTCACTGATCTGTTTGTTATCTGCTGCTTGAGAAAGTTGAACCATCATAAACTCTAAATGCAGCGGCATAGTTCACAAGAGTGGCTGCCGCCCTCCCTCTTCTTGATATTCCTTAGCTAAATGATCTTCCTTTTGCCATTCTGTGTTATTAACAAATCTGTTACAAATATTAAAAAAAACATTGTTGTCACAGTTGGTGAATAAAAAACCTCTTAATGATTGAGACTGTTCTTTGTGTCACTCTCTTTTTGTGTTTATTACCTTTACTTTGTGTTGAGTTTGGGTATCCTGGTATAAATAGAAATGAAGAAGAATCATAAGCATCCCTGGTAGCTGTTGTCTTTGGCTGCTGTGGCACTTTCATACAGGAAATGCACATTCAAGCCCAGTCTGACCCATGGAACTTAGGTTTGTTTCCTACCAAGAGTCTACGTATAAACATTCAGTCATCTATTAGACCCCCTATGAGATGGCGATTCAACACATCATTACTAGAAGACCTGGTCTTTTATACTATAATAACCAAAGAATGAACATCCTTTATAGAAACGAACAACTCTCCAGAAATGTCATCGTCATCACTACGGGTACAGGAAAAACAGTAATCAGAAGAAAAATCATATCATACTAATCATACAAGAAAATTAATGAATTAGTGGAAAATAGTTTAGAACAAAGGATTAAACAACTTACAAACTTCTACTCCAACAATCCCACAGACCAAATAAAAGAGGAACTTAATAACCTCAA
>NTHP01000058.1:1393528-1443495 GCA_003416845.1 Oplegnathus fasciatus
ACCTGGAAATAAAAGCTGAAATGTTGATCTCTTGTCTCATATTCATCTTTTGATGTCAAACCCAAATGTTTTCAGTCTACAGCAAAAATACAGGAATTGGCCTCACTGTTCCAATACTTTTGGAGGGGAGTGTATGTACAATCGACCGCCCCACGGACGCAGCAGCCCACCGAGATTTTGTCTGGTTTGCCCGATGGCCAGTACATGCCTGACAGGGATATTTAAGTAGGCACAAACACAGATTGTGTGCAAAATTAAAAAAACTTGACATCTACATCTTAGGCTCAATACTGACCAAAACATACTATGACTACTATGACAGGAATGCCCAAACCTCTTGTATCATTGTGGTCTAGATCTAGCCAGTCAATAATCAGCTATATCAAAGGAGCACTGTATGTTTGACACTTTTCACTGGGATCTCTGGTTAGCAAGCCAGCCTGGCTGACATTTCTTTGTCAGTCTAGAATGACAGTGATGTTTTCAAGAAACATTGATTGGGATATTTGGAGCAGTCCACTCTGATCACAGTTGTCAGAGGCAAGCAGTGAAGATAGGCTGCTGCTGATGTGCTTTGCGCTGACAATATCTCCCTACACTAAGTCCAAAATCAATCTCTAATTGAACGCTCCAACAACAATCCATACTGTCTCTAAACCCAAGTGACCACCCAACTACATCATTACTTTATCAACGTGTGCTATCCTACAGCTGTCACAGCACACAGCTGGACTGTGTTCAAATGGGATGTTTTTGGGATATTCCCACAACCTTCATAAATACAGTAACGTGCCAAAGCTATCTAACATCTATTTGTATGTCAAAAGTTTCTTCTTCTCTTTAAACTGAAACACATCAGTTACGTTAGTAGTGTAACAGTGCATACTGCAGGTGGAAGTGTAACATTTTGTGTTCAAATACATGCAAGTAAAGAAAAATATACAACTAGTATACATACACTGACAAAAAAATAAAAATGCAAAAACTCAAATGAAATGAAATGAAAACTCAATTGTTAATACTACATAGTGTAACAAATTAGAAAATATAAGACTACAAGAAGAAACATGAATATTGACAACAATCATACTGAAAATTCTGGAAAAAGGTCACATTCTAGTTGTACAAAAACTATAATGTTGAATTTAATTTTTTTTCGCATGTTGTGTTGTGGCTTCAAATGTCAGCTCATTATCAGTTGAATCATATTTATCAGGTGATTGCTGGCAGCATTTTTCTATTTGTATTGACAGCGTCAATCCGAAATTTGTATTTATGAGTAAAATGAAAGTGCTTGCTTGGATAGAACACTAAAAGATTAGCTCACTGCTGATGTTTTGAAACTTACCTGTGAACTAGATTCAAAACTTCAATAGTGGGAGAATTCTAAATTTGACAGCATCAGTGCATGATTACTGAATGTTTGTGTAAATGGTAATGATTTATCCAAATACGGGGGATATAGATCTGGATTTCAGCTGTTAAATTCTCATGATGTGTATGTTAACATTTCTGTGAGCAAAATTATTAAATGCTTCTATATTAATAGGAGCATTCTTTCCTTACATTGTACAGGAAACCAAATGGCAGAATCTGCTGTGGTTAAACATGGAAATAATAAAGTTGATTTGAAACTTAATCCAAAATGAAAGCAATTATAATTCAGATGATGTCATAGAATGGAAAATAAACAATACTGAAAATCAGTTTATCCCTAATTCCAAGTCATTGTATTGTAAGTCAAGCATAGGTAGGTGAGGACACAAAACAAATGTATCTGCAGACATGTAAAACATTGTGTACAGAACAAGGAATTCAAAATAACAAGAACATGACAAGCTGGCCTTGTGCTCCTAAAATAGACAGTCATTGTAACTGGTAGTGCCTTTTATTCTCTGCTGGGTGGTTAACTTCCTGATATTATGAAAGGCTCTAAACACAGATCTATTCCCTTACAATACCAGCAGCTGCCAGTAGAATCCTCACACAGCCACATCTGTGCTCTAAGAAGTCACAAACAATCAGGCGTTCTTATTTAAATTGAAGGTAAAAATGAGTACATGTTTTCATTTGTTCTCATCTTATTCCAGCAGATCACAGAGATTGAAACTATTTCACGGATGCTATTTAAAAAGGTGATAAAATTCATTCATACATTTCTCTGGAACTCTATAGTTCAAGTGAATAATGCAAGGGAAAATACAAGATGAAAAAAATTTTCTTTATTTTTTGTGAAATACAGAGAACTTTACCTATCAGACTGAACTGTTAATGAATTTTGACAAAAAACAAAACTAAAAGTCCACCTACAAGCTTTTTCTTTAGGTTTCAGCTGGATATCTCAGTCTTCCTCAGTGGATGGAGTTTGCTCATTGGTCATGGAGACACAATTAAAGTTCCATACAAAGGTTACATTATAACAACTGAGCAAACTGTATTTGCTGATGAAGACCGTGATAGTTATTTATCTTTTACGTTTTTTGTGTATGTTTTGTTTTAAAGACTAGAGGAGCAGGGGGGGAGCTCACTTAGGGCTTTCACTTGTTACAGAAATGTGTATTGATATGGTCTGATAATGGCAGAAATGTATGCTCAGGAGTATGT
Organism: Oplegnathus fasciatus; assembly: GCA_003416845.1. Lineage (NCBI taxonomy): Eukaryota > Metazoa > Chordata > Actinopteri > Centrarchiformes > Oplegnathidae > Oplegnathus > Oplegnathus fasciatus. The sequence goes on from NTHP01000058.1 coordinate 1,396,133, forward strand.
ACTGTATATATACAGATGGGGGACAAATGAAAGGAAAAACCAGCATAAAGTGTCTCAGTAAGGTGTTGGGCCACCACATGCTGCCGGAACAGCTTCAATGCTCCTTGGCATTGATTCTACAAGTCTCTGAACTCTACTGGAGGGATGAACACCATTCTTCCAAAAGATATTCCCTCATTTGGTGTTTTGATGATGGTGGTGGAGAGCGCTGTCTAACACGTCGGTCCAAAAACTCCTGTAGGTGTTCAGTTGGGTTGAGATCTGGTGACTGTGAAGGCCATAGCATATGATTGACATCATTTTCATACTCATCAAACCATTCAGCCCTGTGGATGGGGGCACTGTCATCCTGGAAGAGACCACTCCCATCAGGATAGAAATGTTTCATCATAGGATAAAGGTGATCACTCAGAACAACTTTGTATTGATTTGCAGTGACCCTTCCCTCTGAGGGGACAAGTGGACCCAAACCATGCCACCAAAACGCCCCCCCACAGCATAACAGAGCCACCGGATCTGCATTCGTTTGGTTACATTCGGTTTTTCTTTTAATTTGTCACCCGTCTATATATAATGTATGGGCTTATGATCAACATAATGACAAATAGACAAAGACAAATAAAAAAACACATCATTACTCTTCCTGTATGGTGGCATGTTGTTGCACTCATGTCATGAACCTTTTCTAGAAGGCGCTGACCTATCCAGTCGCCTCTCCGCTGGCTCCACAAAATTTATGCTAATCACCCTTTCTGAGCATGATATCAAGCATGTGAAGACCAAGAAAGCAGCAGGACCAGACGGTATCAGTAGGTGGGTCCTCAAATTATGTGCTGACCAACTGCGTCGGTGTTCACAATGATAGTCAACCTGTCCCTGGGCTCAGTCTGTCATACCCACGTGCTTCAAGAAGTCTGCCATCATTCCTGCGCCCAAGAAAAAAAGACCAGTCTGCCTGAATGACTACCGCCCAGTGGCACTCATTTCTGTAGTGATGAAGTGTTTTGAACGGCTGGGCAAGGATTACATCTGTTCCTCACTACCCAGCACACTGGACCCGCTACAGTTTGCCTACAGTCCCAAACGATCAACGGATGACGCCATAGCACACATCCCATCTGGACGAGAGAGGGAGCTATGTGAGATTGCTGTTCATTGACTACAGTTCAGCATTTAACACCATAGTTCCCTCTAGAACTACACCCCCTTAACATCAACGGGTCCTCGGTGGAGAGAGTGAACAGCTTCAAATACCTTGGTGTTCACATCACTGAGGGCCTGACCTGGGCGCTGCATACTGACTCTGCGGTGAAGAAGGCAAGGCAGAGACTGTTTCACCTCAGACGCTTGAGGAAATAGGCTTTTTTTTTTTGTTTGACAACCTACCTCTGGAGGCCTGCTTTGGCCCTCAGATAACGAGAACTACTGGACAGAATTTGTTCAAATAACTTTTTCTTTGTTTAGCTATTCAGGAGTCTTTTTACATCTTCTTACATTTGCAGCTTCTGTTTACACGCCTGAGTTGCGGAGTAGCCGATTTTAATATAATAACGTTACTTACAACCTGGTTGAACTTCACAGCTTTTTGTGAGACCACAGCTGCAGATGCATGATGTGAAGATGGCAGTGAGTCTACACAGAAGAAAGATGTGTGTATTTCCTAATTTCCTGTTTGTAAGTGCTTGGTCACCAAAATAAAGTGCTGCAGGAGCTGTTGTGCAATGATTTTTTTACCCTCAAATTACCCTCTAAGAAAGTCTAATAAGGCTCTAATAGTTGGAAATAAAGACGCAATTTTGATAAACGGAGTAAAATCAAAACCTTGAACATACAAGGTGAGCACTGATGTGGAGAGGAGCTGTCATTAGTTAGTAATTACTGAAATGTATGAAAGCATTTTGTATACCTTGGAACATTGCAACTATGAAGGACATGTTAGGGACCCCTTCCTCTATTGGCATGTAATGTGGTAAATTGTTATCAACTGATAGGATTGATCGACATATTAAGGGATACTGGGAAAAAAGTGTTAAAGGTAGATTTCTGAACAAGAGGTTTTGTAAGGGAAGAAGTGTACTCTTTCTACTAAAGTGAAAATCACTTACCCCGTTTCTGCATGAAACTGAAAAGGTCATCAAGAAACTCTTTGCGCTTTTCATCATCATCCAATTCATACAACTGAAAAAGAAAAAAAGAAATCAATTAATAATGTATTCAACATTTTCACTAAAGAAAATCAAGAACATGCTTGATCAGGGGTAGGTGGGGAGGTCTTCCAGTCTCCTGAACAGTGAGGTTGTTAAGGACTGTGGCCAACACAGGCGAGGACAATGAATTCCTTAAAGACAATCTCTGAGTAACCTTGAGCATAGTGAGTGTAACACACAGCATCAACAAAGAGCCTGACACACACCTTCAACACAAAGACACACAGTGCCACACTGGTGCTAAAACAATAGCAGGAAAATGCTTTTTGGCCATGAATAGTTTTTCACATCTGAGCACCTTAGAGAGGTATGTCTTTGTCAGCTCTAAACAAACGACCAACATATCAGCTTTTCATAATCAAGAAGCTGCACAGATACAGTCACTGAGCACAAACATACAATAGAGCAAAATTGATTGCAGTTTTTTACAATTGCCAAGTCACATTTCTCTATAGGAGTTCACTTTTTCAAAACTCTTCACACATTTCTCTTTACCGACATGCAGCTCAGCGGCAACAGTTCATTTAACACCCAAAGTGAACTAATGCAACCAAAACACTTGAAACACATCTCAGGATCGACTTGTGTATCCGAACACGGACAACATTTGTCTGCCTATAGTAACACTTTGTCACTCATTATGTACTGACCATAAAAATCACTTGTCTAAACCAAGATTCCATTACCACAAAAATAAGGTCACTTCTTTATTGCATGGATTGTGCTGCCATATGGTATGCATCACAGAAATTAATCAGAAATGCTGCAATATGCTTCAATCTGTTTTTTTGCCCATTTTTGCAGAGTAATTCCAAGTGCACGAAATGATGTAAATGTAACTCCAGTAATACAAAACAAAACTCTACATATTCACTATATATACTCATATAGGAGAGCTACAGATATAGAAATACTACAGTGCTAGTCAACCCTGTCTTCTGCATTCAGCCACAGGTTCTCATCCTCATCATACCTTCTGTCATCTCTTGAAATCCACCTGAGAAAGAGTCTTTGTGATGTCTGATTCATCCCTGGCAATCTTCTGCAGGTATGTCTAGACATCCAGCATTCATTGTGTCCAAGAGGGACATCTGATCATAAAGTTTCCACCTCCATGAGGAAAAGAATTCCTCCATAGGGTTGAGGAATCCCATCCTGGGATGGGCTGTAAACCATCTGTGACTGGAAGAGATGGTGGAACGCCACATCGTCCCATACAATTACAAAATGTTCTGGATTGGATTGTAAATACACAGAGATTTGGTGGTGATTGAGTTGGAGTGAGAAAAAAGTTCATGCAATTTTAAAGATGTGATCACTGAATGGATGATTCACATTGCAACCGGGCGATTTATGAGGACATTTCGAAAAAAGATGGAGGGGAATGGTTACAGTCGATCATGCCAGCAATGCCAACATAAAATCAAACAACTCAAGAATGTTTTCAGAAAAGCCAAGGACTCAAACAACTAGTCCAGTAAGGACCGGATAAGCTGTCCCCTTTACGAGGAATTGGACCGGGTGCTCGGAGACCGACCGTCATTCTGTCCCGGTGAAGGTGACATGTTGAATTTCCCTTCAATTACTAAAGTTAATATAAATGACTGTGTAAGTTTTTTAGTTACTTTAACGAGTCTGAAAAAGGACGCTAATGGTACTTCACAATGTACCGTGAGTTGGAGCTAGTTCTCCCAGTATTTCTGTTGCTTTGGAAGCGTAACGTTATCCTTGCTGTTCTTGCTTCAATCAAACTGGGTGCCTTTTCATAAAACTTGCTGACTAATGGTATTTTTGTTGATTATAGTTTCTATTTTTATTCTATTCCTATGTTAGTTTACGTACCTATAATTACTTATTTCTTTTACTTACTATACTTATTCTGTCCTTGCACTGCTGCAACAACCGGATTTTCCCGCTGGGGATCTTATCTTATCTTGTCTATGGTATTGAGAAATGCATGTTACCAAAAAACTGTAACACATTTATTACAATTTACTGTAATATATTTATCTAGTATTTGACTTTATTATTAGTTTCATTGAAGCATCTGAGCGAGTAGAACAAAAAAAGGACCTTTTCTGCCCACAGAGCCATTTAAAATCCGGGAGAAGGAAAAGACAGAGGATGATGATATAGACAGCAGAGAATTAGACAGATTAATTATACATTTAAGAAAAGCTGTTAACTACTACTCTGGACTGCAGCAAATTGAAAAAAATTATCTCCACAACCTCCATAGGTTGCCACTGGACCTCAATTAAAAATTTGCCCTGGCTACAGCCCTGCATGTACTTATGGGTACATGTGTATCTATACATACAAATAAAATAAAATACATATTATATAATTATTCTGTTATTATACTGTATACTTATTGTACTAATTATTCATGTGATTATTCTACAATAATGATTTTCCTTTTTCTTTCCTCCATTACCACCTGTCCATGCCATGTATCGGAGCACCGTAACTTTGCATTATAAATATGTATATATTTCTTCTGAAATGCAATAATAAATGTGTCGTCAAAGTGTTGAATATCTTTTCTTCATTTACTATCTTAAGTTGCTGTGTGTTGAGCTCTTTTGGCATCTCAGCAGCATATCTCCTTGTGTCTGTCTTGCCTGTGGCCCTCGGTATATTTTAGTAGCACTAGTTTCCTTATTGGCATATCCATTATGTTCCTCATCCTGCCCTATTCACTGGGGCAGCGACAGAGTCAAAGAGGCTTTTAAATGGGACTCTCCAGCCAGATACAGCTGATGGAAATATGTTAGTGGCAATGTTCACTTTCAGTAAGGCCCAGAGCCACGTTAACGGGACCACTTAATCAATACTGGAAGACAGAGGGATGACCTTTGGAATCAGTGGGGCCCTTTGGACGAGGCCCCAGAGATAATAACTGATCATTTAGAAGTGTATTAGCTGTCACCAATATTAAAGGACTAGAGCAGGTCAGCACTCAGGAGGAAACCATGGGGGGGGAGGGTCCGGAGGTGGTATGTATGTGTGTGTGCTTGTGTGTGTGTTGGGGGAGGGGAGGGGGAGGGGTTGTGAGTGCTGCACTGCAGGCGGTCCATGGTGGAGGGAATATTGAAAGGTAAAGGAACAGCAAGCGATTGCAAAAATGTTAAGTGCACAAATGCACAGCGGATGACAATGCCGCAGGATCAATGGTGAGGCCCATGGAGTGCAAAGACATATATGCAGAGACAATGATAAGCATGAGCTCATAGGGGCAATACATGCACACAAACACACACCAAGCAGCACAAAGAAGTACATTCCATTAAATGAATCTAAAATACTTACTTTTATAATAGAAACCCTTAATTCTTCAAAGATGTCGACCGTTGGCTTCAATACATATGGCATAGAAGCATGAAACTACCTGCATTAATTTATTAACATGTATCTACCCAAATGCATCAAATGGTAGAGGTTATCTGAATTAACACAGTTTTTAACATGTGTTTTAACTGTTCAATCAAGGTGCAAGCAAGGAACGTCATCATTTTCACATGTGATTATGACTTCACATTAAATTAAAAACGATGTATTTCCCAAAGAGGAAATTCATTATAAAACCCTGAGAGTGTTTTGAAGAATTTAATACACTATTACAGGAATTATTAGGATATAAAACTAAGTATGTCATAGATTTTTAACTAATAGAGATTCTAATAAATTTCAACAGCACTGTGACATTAAGTTTAAAATTACGACAATATGTGTTGGAGCTTCATATAAAGTGGACTGCTAAAATCCATCTTTCATGACTTTTCAGCTAAAGCCGTACTTCTTTCTTTCACAGTTTAATAGTTCAGTTTTTTTCTTCAGTGTAAACAGCAGTCTTAACGGCTTGATTTATTTGTTTCAAACTGACAAAACCTGCATAGAGCAGGTCTTCCTAAAATGCCCGCTCAATGATTGAGTTTTTCAGTAAGAATGTCTTGATCAAGGGTATTGAATGCAGCACTGAGGTGTATGTAGGCAGAGTCCTGTACTATATCAGTATTTATCAGGAGTCAAACTTGAACAACAATACAAAAATAGCCTACCTCAGGGCACCCCTGCTTCATGCAGCTATGAGCACCTGGGTCACTTGCATTGAGGTGAAGCTCAAGCTGATCTGTTTAGACAAATAGCTTTTTTAGTTTCATTTAACTTTATTCAAACTACCTGCCTGCACATACTGAAAATCTATTAAATTGTCAGTGAAATTTTCCACTAAGATTTAATCTATGTCCTGTTATAATTAGCTACAATCATTCAAATACAAAGTTTCCTTGCACAACTTCATCTGTTAAGTTTTCCTGCTGCCAGCTAAGAAGCAAAGAGAAAGGAGTTGAGTGGGAGAAAAAAGTTGCCGGGCAGCATTCCTTTCTGTTTGAACACTACTTGATAGCCTGTTCGTTTTTGTTTTTCCCCTCTGTGTGTGAAGTAAATGAACAGACAGACAGGCTGAGGCAGGCTGAAGGACAATGGGTTCAGCTGAACCTGGAGGCTCTCAGGCTGCTTTCAGGCTGTCAGTCACCAGGGTCAGCTGAGGTAAGCCTGCTGACATTGAACTTGGAAATGCCTCCTGGCCTTTCTCCTTTCACCGGAACTACACCTGTAGCCAAGGGCGGATATTTCATTTCATTTTTGGGGGGACACATAAACATTTCCTAAGAGCAATTCCTGAAGTGCACAGCAAAGGCGCTGCCAAAAGTACTGTTGTAACAGTTAATAATACTGTATAATAAATGTATATAGAGGAAACCCTAATTACTACTGCAGTGTTTCCTGTGGAATGTCTGTAACCTCGGCAGTTTTGATTTTTTTTAAAGTTACAGAGGGTTGCAACTTTTAGGTTTTCAAAAAAACCAACAGAGTGATGGGTCTGTTGGTCAACAAACCATCTTGCGTTAGCTGACTGTGCACGTCATTCTCCAGCCCAGTATGCTCTGCTTTTCTTTTCTTTGGAGAATATCTGAGTACGCTCATTGTCTTTAAAATTGTGGCGTTAACTGGATTTTCTAAGGGGGGGGAGGTAGAGTATCAAACGCGTATGTTTGTCCCCCCTCTGCAATATCCGCCCATTCCTGTAACTCAAAGTCTATATACCCACTGTGAACGTTGGTGTAGTTGCTGTTATTTTAAGGCCTCTTACTCGTATATTTGCATTTTTTAAATAAGAGTTCAACTCATCATTCTCACCTGGAAAATACATTAAAAATTCATGAATGTTGAAAAAACTGAATGTCACAATTATGACTTAGTAAATCAAACTCATGAGATACAAAGTCATAATTAGAAAACACTATCTCATGATATTTCTTACACAGTCAGAATTATGAGATAAAGTTATAATCATACAGAGTCAGAAGGCGTATCTGTTTACAGAGCAGCCAAACAAAGTGTGTCATGATTCATTGCATCACATTGTGTTAAAGAAGAAAACGGTCAACAATGTCATTCAACACTGATACTAAACTCCTTATCAGATGTTGTCTTCCACATCATGTCCAATACATGCACGCATCATTTCTTGTGAATCCCCTGCATGTCAATATGCAATTTGAATTCCAGGTGCGAGAGGCAGACTCCACCAATAACCACTATGGAGAGGTGATTACAGAAGATAAACTCATTGAATGTATAATACTAAAAATGCCAGCCACAAATAGTATCATGATTGTAACTTAAACTCATATGTATGACATACCAAGCCATCATTTTGATTTAAGTCATATTAATGAAATTCAAAACATCACTCAAAATTCTGAATTACTACGTCAAAACGACAAGACATGTCAGTCAGATTTTGACATACAATCTCACATAGCGTGTTTGACCTAAGTCAGGTCATGACCTTATATCTTATAAAAGTCAACATAATGACGTACTTGTGAGAATGTTGATTTTTATAATTCCTGTTCCCATTTATATATTTTTTTTCTTGGCTGCAGTGGGCTTATGTAAGTGAGAAAATGTTAAATGTGTGAAAATTTGTAAGTGTGTATGTGTAAGTGAGTAAGAGTGTGTGTGCATGTGTGTATGTAACAGTTAATCAGAGAACAATGCTACTGCCTGGATATACTGGCAACCTTCCAGTTGGCTAAGCGCCACCAGCAACAGCACTCTGCTGGTGCTTTCCTTTCTCTCTCTCTCTGTCTCACAGACACATACAAACACACACACACACATACACACACTAATAACAGAAGATGTGGAAGTTAATATGAAGAGGCATTCTGAGCCTCTACAAGATTAAGTGGCAACAGGCTGACCGCATATTGACAGCTCTAAGTGTTATTTTACCATGGGCTGCTGAGAAGGACAATTTCATAGACACTGCAAGACACACACACACAAACTCGCTCCTACCTTATACAGTGCAGTGAAGAAAAGGGAAGAGACACTACAGAGAGACGCGCAAAAAATCTCAGAAAGAAACAGGCAAGGTATGTCATTTTATTAACAACAAAACTGAGTGAGGACAAATATAAGCTGTAATGAATCTGCAACTCAAGAAGTGAGAGTGTGCAGGGACAGATTTGGGAATACAGGACAGGTTAACAGAGCAAGTTCGGGCAGAATGGTAAGGGGAGCTGCTGTAAATGTGCCAAACCAACCACTAATTACTCATCATTGAAACATTTTCTTTTGTAAAACTGAAAATAAAAACACTTCTGACACTGGGTTGGCTTTTTTGGAAGTCTTTTCAAACAATATGTTTTGGGTTTTATAACAAAAAGGACTTCAATGATGAGGACTTAGTGGAAAAAGTTTGGCAAACCTACCACAAAGCTTCCCTAAACCTTTCAATGAAAAGCATCCAAGACTGTCACCCAAGCAGTGAAGGAGACAGTCCCAAATGTGACTGAAAAAGTTGTCACTCCAATGGGTGTATTCCAAATGCTGTTAAGTGTCCACTTGCAGAGTCTGCTCAAACAGCTGTTCAAAACAGTGACAGCAGATTTCAACCTGAGGATTTTAAGATCCAAACTTATGAATTGGTCCCTGTTTGCTCGCAAAAATGAACTTAAAGCCTGGTTATAGCACATTTCTGTTGTAAAAGCTCAGCGAGTTTATTGATAAACTTGCATAGGATTCCAGCATAATCTTCGCTCTCTTCTTCCGGTACAGGTTAAGCTATAAGATCGCAATACATTTGGGATTTTGGAGATCACATAAATCACAAAGGAGCAGATTTAGCACAATGAGATAAACTGGCCCACAGGATTCTCGTGATCTCGGCCTCTTATTCCCTGTCATCAATCACTTGGGGAAAGAGGCATCAGAAGGTTAATCCTTAGGTCTGTCCTTCACCAAGGGGATCCATGTATGATATACAGTAGAAGAACCTTTAACACTGAGGATGCTCAAAGCTCCTTCAAAATGGGTACTGTGGTATCTGATGTGGTTTGCACTACTGTCTTTGTCTGTTGGGAGAAATACCTCAGGGCCTCGCATTCTCAGCCAGATGGTTTGAAGATACCATTTCAAATGCAGTATGTAGTAAATGCAGGCCTTCCAAATCTGTTTTTTCTTATTGTCTTTAGAAAGACTTATATCAGCATTTTCTGATCTGAGCCCTAATCAGTTGTTTGGCAGAAAACAAGAAATGAACCATGGTCTCTCATGTCAAAGTCACAGACTTCCACCAACCTGCTCCCTACAGTGTTTTGTAGTTAGAGTTTTTGTCTGTTAAATGTAAACACAAGTCAAGTTCAGGCTTTGAGACTGAATGTTCTCTGTAAGTCACTTCTGCCAAAAGCTTCTGCCAAATGAATGTAATGGAAATGCAATGTAACATAATTTGAACATATGGCTGGTGCTATCGTTTTTTTTTTTGTTTTTTTAGTGACAGTGTTGTATTTTTGAAGATTAATGGACTGCATCAATGAAAAATGTGATTAGGCTTTTGGTACGATGGTCAAAGTAATAGCTGTTTTGATCAGAAACTTAATGTTCTTCTCCGAAAGTGTCCGACAAAAACAAGGAAAGGAACTGCTGCCTATTTGAAGTATGTTAAATTGGTTGTTCACCCTCCTCGTCTTAACTAGAAATGTTCAAAGTGTTTAAATCAATGAATTCTCCCGACATTAACAACAATACTGGAGATTTTGAGCCCTGTGTATCTGATTTATTATCCTTCAACCCTTTTGATTCATGTAATGACAATGATGGCATTTATGATGAATTATTTAATCCGGATATGAATCATGATAATTTAAAAAATACTAAACTATCATGCCAATACAAAACCACTGATATAGGCTTAAATGCTTTTTCTACCCTGCACTTGCCTCCCTGCCTAAAAACTATGATCATTTGATGGTATATTTATTAACCCAAACTAAATTATTCATTTTCAGTGATGGCTTTTTCTGAAACGTGGCTCAATGATGATATTACATGTCTTTAGCCTTTGTCACAATTTAATGTTATAAAAAAGAACACAGCAGAAAGAACAAAGTAGGAGGTGGAGTCTCAGTTTTTGTAATAAATAACTTCAGTTTTATTGAAAAGAAGGAGTTTAGTCAGTACCTAGATTGAGACCACAGTGGATTCATTGTTTGTTGAAATTCCATCTCGCTTAGCCTCTGATAGGAAAAGAATTATAATTAGGTGTATTTATAGACCACCAGATTCTGATATTAACACTTTTATTGATGCCCTTTATTATACACTGGAAATGATACGTAAGAAACGTAAAATGTGTGTATTACTTGGTGATTTCAACATTAATCTTCTTAAAAGTGATTTGCCAGCTACGGTTGACTTTCTTAACGTACTTTATTCGACCTATCCCTTGATTCATAAACCTACCAGAATAGCAAGTTCATCAGCTACGCTTATTGACAACATCTTAATCAATTCTCTGGACTTTGAAATTACTTCAGAATTATTGTTGTCTGATATTTCTGAACGTTTTCCTGTATTTCAACTCATTCATACCAAAGGAAATATGCATATCAAGTATGCAATTAAAGGTCAGTTTCCTTCACTCTACAGTTTTGAGTCACCCAGTGCTAATGAAGTGCATGGTATAATTATGAATTTAAAAAATTCTGCCGAAGGACATGATGGTTTTAGAAGCAGTTTCATTAAGGAATTTATTGATTATATTATTGATCCTCTAACTCATATTTTTAGCTTATCTTTTCAATCTGGTGTTATTCCACATGAATTTAAACTTGCCAAAGTTATACTGCTCTATAAATCAGGTGATCCCAAAAATTTTGGTAATTACCCTGTTTTTCCAAAAACCTGGAGAAACTTTATACAAGAATATCAAAGCATTTAGTTGAAAATAACATCCGTTACAACCAATATGGCTTTCACTCTCACACTCAACAGAACTAGCACTGTTGTTGCTTGTCAACAATATTTCTACTGCTTTAAATGATAAAAAAAAGTGTGCTTTTTAGATTTGATCAAAGTATTTTATACTGTTAATCACAAAACCCTTATTTCCAAACTTAATAAATATGGTGTGCAGGGTGATGCTCTCAAGTGGCTTATTAATTATTTAAATGATAGAGAACAATTTGTGTCCATTAATGGTTGCATATCTAAGAAGTTAAAAATACTTTTTGGTGTACCCCAGGGTTCTATCCTCAGCCCTTTATTATTTTTGATATACATTAATTACTTGGCTGACATGTAAAAATGTTCTCCCTATTTTTTTGGGATATGATACCAATCTTATAGCCTCACACAATGACTTCAAAACACTAATAGAGTGTGTAAATGAGGAAATGTCAGCTGTTTTTAAATGGTTTCATCTACCATCCACTGAAAATTAGACAAGACGCAGCAACAAAACAGAGACAAACTATGAATATAGTCAGGCCAGTACGCCGACATGTATGAAAGGTAAGCTAATGTTCATGTAGCATTATCAAGACAAGCATACTGTTCATACTGTTGTAAGATGAGGGCCGTGTAGCTTAGGGTCACTGATTAAATGCTTCAACCAGAGAGATGGGACAATGAAGTCCCCTGCTGTAGTGTTTGAATGGAATGGAATGACAACTATGCACATATTTTAATGTACAGTTTGTGTACAAAATCCTGAAGGAAAATGTCTGAACTTTCAAAAACACCTGAATATTGCAAAGAAAGTTTCTACTCTTGGCCAAGGTGCTTAGACAAAATGTGATAAAGGCTGATGGAAACAGATGTTTCCCTTCCCCAATTTACTGGAAAGGCCAAAAAATACAAAATAACAGCAGCAGATGAGAATATCACATGTGTAAATTTAGGAATACAATATAAATGTCATATATGGGAAGCATCAATTAAATACAATGATGTACCAGAATTACAGAAAAGTTATGGTTGATGTGCTCAAGGGCAGTCACTAATAAAGGCTGGGTTAAAAAACATCAGCACATCAACAACAGAGTTATGTCATAGTCGCAGCTCTAACTTTCTCTTTTTAACACAAGTACTGTTCTCACTCACTAATTAATTTCACCTCTACTAATCACTTCTACTTTACAGTTTTTTTGTTAAATGTTAAGCTACTGTCAATGAAACTCAACACTTCCTACAGATCACATTCATACCCTACTAGGAAAGGAAACTACTGGAAGGCTTTTAATGTGAAACATCTGTGCAGAAAGTATTGAATTTCATTGACAGTAGCTTAACATCGGTCAAAGAAACGAAAAGTAGAAGCACCTGGACATAATTAGTGAAAGAAAGTGAAAGCAGCAGAGTGGCGAGTATGATGAAACTCTGTTGTTGTACTGATGGGATTAGTGTGTGGAAATGGACATTGTAATGAATTTATTAAGACAACAGGTAAACATGGAGGAAGTGTTGAGTAAACAGCATAAATAAAAATTGGAACTTTTTAAAATACAACAAAATATTATAAAATAAGGGAAACTCGAGTTTCTGTCTGCAATTGAGGTACATAAATGCCCTGCTACTATTTGAGATTTCACCAAAACACTTGTTGAAGAAAACATGCTCATTCACGGCATTTTAGATGGAAACAAAGACTGTAAACCATGACTCAAAAGGACAAACCCAAGAACCATCCCATTTTATTGTCATTAAAGAGCCAAACTAAACAAGGGGAAAAATCTAAAAAGACAATGACAATGATTGAGGTAGTGGAGATAAAGAAGATCACAATGAAAACCAGAAATTTGAAAGAAACGTCCCCACTCCCTCCACAAACACTGGTGGTGAGACAGAGTGTAACTGCAGGCTCAGCATGAACAGTCAATGAGCTGCAGGCAGTGTGTCCAACACAATACAACACAGGCTGGCTGGAAGCTGCTCTGTGTTACACAATCTGCTGACACACTGAGGTCACACTCAATTCACTGGATCTCCAACCTCTAATCAGTGGCTCATCCCTCTCCATCACTGCACCACCCAGCCCTCAGCTTCGCCATTTCACCATGCTGCAAATTGCTGCAAATGTATTTTATTTAATATGGGCTACATGTATTGGATTATGTAAAGCACTTCCTACACTTGCCATTTTGCATAAAAGGTGCTGCAAAAATAAAAGCTAACTTGACTTTATTCATTATCACATCTTGGTTCATCGTTCACAGTATCTGTGAGCTAAATGCTAACTTCTGCACGCTAACATGCTTTGTGAACACGACATTGTACATCTCTGTAAAATCTCATGTGGATTAAGTGGAGACTCTTATTGGAGATTAGAGGTCAAAGTTTCAGTGTTATATTTCTTATTTTTTTCATGTTCCTAAGAATGTTGTTAATATGTTGAGAATATAGTAATGAGAGTAAATGTAGTTTCATGTAAAGATAGGTCACTTTTCTACGAAGGGGAGATATTCTGTGTTATAACAGAGAGTATCACTGTTGTTGTATTGTGTAAAACTGTATTTGTTGTGCTCCAATGAGCTTTACTTCCTCTTTTCACATGGACTTTTTTGCAGGAAGGTACATGTTTTTTTTTACTGTTTACTTTGGGTACTTTTTGATATCTGATGTTAAGTTACATTGAACAAATGTAAAGTCAATGTAGTGACATTTTAATGACTTAGAGTTACAATAGTGTTCGTTTTTATGCATAAATCTGCTAATTAAGGAAAAAGTTGTTGACATAGTAGCTGGGCTGCTGTGTAGGCGCGATGCTTGCGAGTGCTGTTGAGTATTTATTTGCGAGTGTGGAGCAGGGAGCATTTATGCAGGAGCAACACTGTAAATGTTTGACTCAATAATTCCAGGTACGTGGGTTTATGCATGGTTATTGTTTCTTTATTTTTCTGAAAGAAACATATTTTGTTTTGTTATTTATTCTTGTAAATTGTATTATTTATTTCACTATAATGTTAGAAGTTATTATTTACTCAGTCTTCTTTTTGCCGGGACTTTCATCTGGGAAGGCGAGGGGAGCATTTATGCAGGAATACATGTTTGCTTCTGTATAATATACATATGCATACAGTTGCTACTGAAGACATTTGGCAAAGACAACGTACCCAGGAAGCGCAGCTCTTACCGTTCACACAAAACCACTACAATACCTTACATTAAATGATTCCTTTCACTTCAATGCAGTGAATGTTCACACTGTCCTCAAACTACTGAACTGTACTGCAGTGTGGATGACATGACATTCCTGAGGTTATAATTGTCACAATCATGACATTGTAGATGACGATTAATGGTCATAAAAAATAAGTGCGATTAACAATTTAATTGTCTTTTTCTGTTCATTTTATGCTGTTGTGTTTGGCTTTGCAACTAGGCCTAAAGCATGTTAATTTCAATGGCTGCTCATCAAAACAATGCGAACGCTGGCTAAAGAGTGTCAATTAATCTTCAAATAAATACACACACGTGCCATTCTGAAGTGACCTCTTGCTGTGCTGCACATAGATTTATTTTAAATAGCTTGTTCTAAACCTGTGTCTTTTGGCTTTATCAGGTCGGCTTTTGGCCAACGTAATGTAACGAAAAAGTGGTTCAAGACAGTTAATTAATGTAGAAGGATGCTTGGTTTTATTTTAAAAAGTGAACATGCACAAAGCCATGTTTCCATCCAAGCATTTTTAGGCAAATGATCTAATTACATGAATAAATAATGATAGTGAATATTACATGGCAGAGCAGCTATTGGGTCCGATTACATTAACAACTCTGCACTGGATTTAAACATACTGAAATTAAGCAGCAAATGACTGTCTGTAAATGATCTCCAGCAGAACTTTCCTCAAAGCTGTCAAACGCACTGCTGCACCCGTAGGGGAGAATCTCCACTATAAATAAAAAAAAACCTTATTCTTGCTGAAAACGCACCTGCAGGATCCAAAACTTGGTAGAGTGTAAACCTTGGGTCGACAAGTGTTTCTCATGCTATATCCACATAGCTCACACTGACAACTTCTTGTAGGTTAAAGCAAAAAGGTTTATTAATCCACTTTCCCTCATACAAAAATAAATGGACCATTTGTCTCTGTATTCCAAAAGGACACAACACGGTGGGAAAACTGTGCAGCTCCACCTGCAGCCTGAAGTGTCTTCAGAAGGACATGGCGTATTTCTTTATTTTGCATTACAGGTAACGAACAAATAAATTATAATTGTAATTATTCAAGTAGATCTGGATTAAATATAATATATTATGAATAGAAGCAAATATGACTAAATATCAACATGTGAATAAAAACAAATAATTCAAAAAATTCAACTGCAAAAATTTCTCTTGATTGTGGAAGAAACGATTATTCAAAATGATGACGGTCAGCTCAAATGATCGCAATCAGAGGATCATGTAATATCTCTCTACATCTCTCACATCTCTCCATTCAAAAAGCATGTCGATAGGTCCTGTGTGTGCAAGTATGTGTATTTCGGGCAAACACTGAATTTCCCCAAGAGAGATTAATAAAGTACAAATTATTACAGTGGAAACCACTTAAGGTGATCACGGTTACAGTGATCAATCACTTATATGGATCAAAAAGCTTGGGACATAATCATTCTGATACAAATGCTGTTTAAATAATTCGTTTATAGTAATCAAGTAGTCCGCTTACAGTGTTCATTTTGGGTCTTTTCACACATGAAAACCTATGGAAATTTTTAAAACTACCATAATTCAATTTTTTTTACTTTACTCCCATGATACTTTGGCTCGCAGTAACCGGTCTGCTTCCAGCTGGCTACCTGAGGCTGGTGCAGCGTGCACATTGAAATCATGACGGGAAAAAGAAAGTCATTTTCTCTCAATGAAAAACGTAGTCTCCTCGAAGCTTCTGACAAACTGCCAAAAACAAGCCAAACGAGATGCAGCAGTGAAACTTCGTGTTCCTCAGGCTGCCTTGTGTAGTCAACTCAAACAACGAGAAACAGTCAGCTGCTAGTGACGGAGACAGAAAACAAATGCGCACAAGTGTTATCTTTCCAGCTTCAGTCCCCTGAACCGTAGTTGTGAGACCTCTGGTTTCTTTAGGCTAATTAAATTGGCTTTAGCCTGGTTCGTCAGTTAGCTGGTAACTAGCCTCTGCAGTCCTGGCAAACTCTGCTTTTAAGAACGGTCGGGAGACGTCGTGGTAACGTTGCATAAAACAGGTGCTTATCTGGACACTTTCTGCTGATTACTGTAACTTAACAACCCATGGAAGCATGCGCTTCACGGTGTCTGCCGCACATACAGTACAGGTAGGCTACTTTTTCACACACATAGAGGAGAGACTAATGATGCAATCCATTGTACTCGGAACTCGGAAAAAAAAGACCTCCAACATAGAAAAATGCTATGGAACGGTTGTTCGAGTTGGAATTCCAAGTCGGAAACTCGGGCATGATCTGTTGAGCCCGAGTTCACCAACATAAACACATCTGATGTCACAGCAACATGCCGGCGCACACAGTGAACAGAATTACCTTTTCATCAAATTGTTACTGTATATAGTGTCTGAGTTGCGAAACGTGCCGTAACAACTTTGTAGTTGCCAGTCAGTTGATTTGTGCTGATAGACTCTGCGAGCATGCGGTACTAGCCTACTCCACTCGTCTCTTTTAAAGTGTGCTAATCTGTTAAATTAGCTGCTGTAGTCTTGATACAGGTCCCCAGTAGATGCTTTTGCAGTTCAGAGACTTACAAACATCAGTTTGCTGTGGATGTCATCAAGTGTATTGATCATGCTCGGTCACGTAATGCCCCCTAAATAGTGAAGCTGTCTGTTTTATTACTTTATATTCATGTAATAAATATACAAATGTCAATTACATGGCAATCTGCATGAGAAATAAAGAAAAAGAAAAAAATTTGGTTATAATAATCCGCTCATAGTGATCAATTTGACCCGGACAGATGTGATCACTATAAGAGGTTTCCACAGTATTATTGTCATTATTAATAAAAATTGTGACAGTTGTGCTCACTACAGGACCTTCTGTCTTCTGTGACCCATCTTGCATTACTGCTGACACCAATCAAATATACACAGTCTTGTGTCTTAAAGTATTTCCAGAGTTACAACGGAGCCCATCCTCCTCCCAGCGCTCCAGAATAGACCTGTTGAAGAAGCTGGAATGCTACCCAGAGCAGACATTTGCAGCCATTAGATATCTGATCTTAAGATGCTGCTTCATGCTATGTCAGGTGCCTACTTAATGTTCTGTTTATAGACCTGTTTTCTTTTTCGGGCTCGATTAAAAGTTAGGGCTCTTTGATAATAAAGAGGTAATATTAAAGCAATACCATGTAATTACCAAAGTAATAAGGTAATAGGTAATAGCTTGGTATTAACAATGTGTATATCTGAGTTATATTAGACTGAAATTTATCTAATGGGGTAATAGGGGGCAAAAAACAAAGGGTAATAAACATTTAAAGATGGCGACGAGGCAAAACATTTTAGTAATAGTATAGTAATGCTTTAGTGACAATACGGTAACCTGCTAACAATAAAATGGTTTTATCAGTGCAATATTTATATTAAGAAATGGTAATACGGTGGTGGTAGTTTCTGTGTAGTAACCATGAATCAGGGCTGCAAAATGCTAAACTACCTGTTCCTATTTAATTTCATGGTAATATTAGATTAAATCAAACATCAAGAGGCATAGTGATTACCTGGAAACACTTGTGGTAGTTTCTGTGTAACAACCATGAATCAGGCCTGCAAAATACTAAACTACCTGAATTGTAAGAAATGTTACTTAAATAAAACTTAAAAAAAATGTAGGCAACTTTTTCCAAACATTTTTGTTTAGTTTAGTGAACGTCTTGTATTGTATTATACAGTAACTGTAAGACTAAAAATTGAGTAGAGCCAACATGAAAAAGCCAAGAAAATGAGTTCAACCAACTTTACTGAAGTGAGCAGACATGATCAAATTGAGTAAAATGAGTTGCATCAACTACAATAGTCACATTTTAACATTTCACACTCTTCTTTTGTGTCAGAAATCTACATTGAATAATTGGTTAGCATTGACAGAATTCACATTTTAACAACTAATATGAATTTGAAAAACAAATATCATAATGTTGACATTCAATCATTTACGTCTAATACCCTACACATGAAGTAATTAGGGCCCGAGCACGAAAGTGCGAGGAACCTATTGTTTTTGTAGAGATTATTATTATTTTTCCTGCGCCAGGAACACATTTTTGAGGAGCTTAGGATGCTCGAAAACTCACGAAACTTGGTGCACATATCAGAAGTGGCGAAAATAGCAATCTCATATGGGTTTTGGGTTAGGGTGTGGCAAGGGGGCTCGAGAGCACCCCCTGCAGAGGACCACAATCGGTACGTTTCACCTATATGGCTGAAATTTGTTAGGCACATGTATCATGTCCAGACGAACAAAAAAGCCTCCTGGTGCCATGCCCTGAACCCAACAGGAAGTCAGCCATTTTGAATTTAGTGGTCATTTTTGGCGATTTACAGGCTCCATACTTTAACGAACTTCTAGAGAATTAATCAGACCAACTTCAAATTTGGACAGCGCAATCTAAAGACTTTCATGATGAAAAGTTATCAAAATCTTCGATGTTTAGACATGAAAAAAGAAAATGTTGTAAGTCAACTCCACATGCTCAGATATTTTCCAAATTTCACACGTTTGATAAGACTCCCGGCCTGAACACATCTACATGCCAATATTCAGTCACAGTCATAGCCCCACCTACTGGCAACAGGAAATGACCGCATTTTGGGCCATTTACAGGCGCTCTGCTTTCACAAACTCCTCCTATTTCACAATTTCAGATCCGTGTTGACCGATCTCCAGTGATCATCGCTGCTTGCAGCTTTGTTAGTATCACTAACTTCCTGTAACACAGCAGAGTAAAGTTGAACTTTGTTTAAACTTAAAAACATTGTAAAGTAAATCAGAGGTAAACAACTCCTGAGACATTAGAAGAAAAAATACGGCTTACTTAGAAACTTCTCTCTCTCTTGTTCACTCTCTGTCGCTGTGTTCACGTGGCTGCATCTGCTTTAACGTTAAGTCTGAATGGCCAGCAGCTCACTCTGCCATGTTAGCTCTACAGTTTGGCTAAAACTTGTACTAAAACAAAAGAATACTTACGTATCTTGAGAAGAGTATAATTCCTGGCAGACTGCAGCCACAACTAACCCCAGCAAAGAATCAGCAAAACAGAGCTGGTTCTGTCGGTGCAGGGCAGGTCCTTACACTAACTTTTCATTGAGTTTTGTGAACTCAACTTATTACTAAGTTTTATAAAACGTAATTTCACTTCAGGAGGTAATGAGTTGTTGAAATCTTGACACTTTTGAATTGGGTGCTACTTAAATAAACACAAATAAAGGGATCATTAATTTATTCGAGCAAATCTACCTTTGAAATGTAGTTAGTATGACCTGTATCAGTGAAAGGCTTTTTACAGTGTGTTTCTATTTAATTTCTCACTACTTTCAACTGAACGCATCTGATACTGTTGGTGCCTTGTACATATTTTGCACTGTCAAAAAAGGAGTCTTCACTTTGACTTTACTGAATATGAAGACAGATAGAATTTTGAATTTTGTATCTTAACACTTGACACCTGACTTTGGACTTTTCATTGTTGTGCCCCATTTAATGTGAGAACATCCACAACTGTCATGTTGGTTTTTGCAATGTAACACTTCACATTACTCAGAAACGAGATAAAAATGAAGAAGTGGCTTTTGAAGAAGTCCTTCAGTGATCACTTTTTAATGCCACATTACACTAGAGTTGATAAGTTGGATACATAACAAACATGTGTACTGCTGACAAGCTGAAACTGCACAAAGCATGATCAGAGTGTCAAACCACATTTGAACAAACCAGCGAAAAATGAACATATTTAACCTGGACTATTACAGTTTATAAATTCATATGAAATTGTATGAAAGAATGTTGAACAACAACAGTGCCATGAATGCATGCTTTGCAGACATGTCGGCCATAAATAGCAAAACATGTTAGACAGACTAGATGTAGAAACATTAATATGTGACCTGGAAACACTGCACACTCCTGATTGAGCTAATCTTTACCATTTGTCCTCTTATAGTTTGATAATGAGTCACTATCATTGCTGTTTCACCACCTGAAACTCACTAAGCGGCTGTGAAATGTTGCTCAACAGAATAGTTTTGTAATGGGTCACTAATGTCTACCTGAGGCGTATGCTATCTGCTCTATAGCTTGTGGATACAGAGACAGATCCATCGTGTTGAGTCACCTTTGACGACATCTTTATAAACCCAGGCTTAACCTTTAAATGAATTCCGCAATGATTGCAAGATTTTGTGTATCTATCAGAAGAAGTATTTCTGGAACAGTTACAGGACATTTAGAAAACAACAAACTCAGTCTTGCTATTAGAACAGTTAACCCAAAAATAGTTAGTAGTCCAAAAATATGTCAGTGATCACAGAAGAATCCATCATTTCATTGTTCATTTCATTTCATTCATCAATCTCAACCTGTGTCAACAATCAAGACTACTCCAGTAGAGGCACTTAAATTAATCTCTTAAGTCAAGCATTCAGTCAATAGAGCAGAATACTTTTTAACAATTTCCTCATGCTTTGGGTGACCTCGGCGGTCAAAAAACATCCCCAGACCAAAAATACACAATCAGAATCAGAATCAGAAAAATCACATACTTCACCACATACTTTTGGCCATATAGTGTACCTCTCTGAATGAGTCACATGGCTATCAATTACACTGAAAAAAATGTGTCTTAACAACAACTTAGTATTTTAATATCAATATGAATTTTAACAGACAAAACACACAGACATGTAAAAGAACAGAGCATCAACTACTATAAGACATCACTGAGAGAAAATACAAAGAAAGAAAACACATGAAAAAAATCTGCCAGTAAGAGGAGATTATTTTACCTACCACACGGTCAGACATTTTTCATCTTTTAACACAAGTCTTCAAGGCAGAATATGAGAGTAAATGACTGTTTGTTAAGATGGGTGTTATTTGCAGTGCGGTCCATACAGAGAGCCAAAGAGAGTGGTTATTCATTACAACAGAAACTCTCAGTGTCACATACACCTGTATTTGGAAAAGGTGGTGGGACAGCAGATTAGCAGCCTGCATAGTGCATTTGTTGAAATCCACTGAATTCTCTACAAAGATCTACAGCTGTGTTTTATAATCAGAAAATATTTAGGCTGAAATGTTTTTTTTTTTTTAATTACACATCACACATCTCCGGTCCACTGTATTTAGCATCCTGCTATCTTGCTTTATGAGGTTGTTACTGTATATAAAAAACAATAACAGTATTTCATCCAAGGTAAAGATTCAATCTCAATCTTCTGAAAAAATAGAAAATTCTTGACATTTATTTAACTATGATTGCATATTATATAACCATGATTTTACTTTAGAAAAAAATCAGTCCACTTAAAATTTGGCCTCAAATCTAATTCTTTTTTTTCACCCTCCCAGGCTTTAAGTCCTCAATTTAGAAATCATAATTCCATCCCTCTTAAGGAACAACTTATCCCCCCCTCTTTGATAAAGATACCTCCTCAATTTTACTTTTGATGGTCTAGCATTGAAGTGGACACTGGTGTGCACCTCCCTGCGTGTGTGTGTTCTCTAAATTAGAAATGAGTGAAAGAAGGGAAAGTCTTTGTGACTCTACATGGAGCCCTTAATTGTGTAATCTTTAACTGCTGTGAGGGGATTGGTTTAATGTACAGTGATAAAACATTACTTTTAATTAACAACATCCTGTGGATACACTCTGGTCTCGCTCTCCTGCCTGACTGAGGCCATGCTAACCTCTGTGATTAACTCTGTCAACTAATACGTCCATTCAAACATTAACTCTGGCTTTAATGACACAGACACAGGTGTGATTAAAAGCCTGCTGGTCCAGTGCTTTGGATTGGTTTAGTGAGGGTCTGATGGATCAACAGGGTAGCCATCTGGAGCGCAGTATGAATGAAATCAGCTGCTGTCCCACACGAGCAAATGAACATCAGGGTTTGGTGAAACAGTAAACAGGGACCCCTCTATGCATTGTTAGTTAGAAGTTATTAATTAGTTTTTATCTTCATTTGACTAACCACAGATTTATTTAGAATATCCACAATGCAAGCACCATATAAACTAAAATAATAAATGTAATAATTATACTAATCAAATTTTAACTCGTGCCCTTCTATGTTAAGGGGCCTCACGATCAGGTAATAATGCAGACGCTGTCTTAATGCCCCTATCATTTCAGTTCATATTGTGCTTTGTGCTGCATACAGTATTGTCTATCTTCGTTTTTTAAAGATATTTATAGTTATTTATTCGTGTACATATTATCAATCTGACTTTTTTTTTTTTAAGCTTATAGTCTTTGAACGGTGTTTTTCTTTCTTTTCCTATCTATGGTGTGTGTATTGTTGATCTGGGTGATGAGCTGCTGAATACAATTGCACTTAGAGGGATAAATAAAGTTGTATAGAATTGAATTGAATATTACCAACCAAATTTAGTATTTATGAAATTACTACAGTCTAATGGCCCCACAGTGAACCCGGGGCTTTTTAGCCCCTTGAAGGTCTGGGGGACTAGGGTATTTGCCTGATTTTCCTGGCTCTGTGGCACAGAGGATTAAGATATATCAGGCTTTAATACAGACACTGACATTGTAAATAGTGATATAAGCTAATATATAAGTTCAGAAATGCTCTGCATAGTTTTGCTACTGATATTTTGTTCCCAGGAAAGACATCAGACAGACCCTCAGTACACCACCCTGCCCTTTAATCTAATTGACTGGACATCTTTCAGCCTAATGACAGATTAGAAGAAACCAACCAGGTGTTCACTGGTGTTAGTAGGGGTTTAACTGTGTGTTTGTGGATGTTTGAGTGTGGGTATATTCTTCCTTGAAAGTAAAAATGTACCAAAATCTTTTTAGAATGCAAGTCAAAAATTGAAAACTAGTTTTTTCAAGATATGGTCCTCTGGATTTATTGTACCCTCCCAGTTTCTCTTACTTCCCCACAGTAACCAGAGTTGGGAACGGAGACCCAGTTCCATGAAGTCATCATGGCTCACCACTTCTTGTCTTTTGAAATCAAGAGTTTTCTGAGTAATATATAATACAGTATAATATAATACCAGTATAATACAAGAAGCTATAGGTCAGAAGCCATTTTGTACAAACAGGATGTGTACAAACCAATGTCTTCAACTTTTGTTATTACTGTGAAGGGTTGCAATGTGGAATGTGTGTCTCTAATGGACAAGGAACCAGGCCTTGGTCAGCCTTCAGATCATTCCTTTAAACTGGTCATTTTACCAGTGTTTCTTAACTTTGGTTGAACAGAACTGTCAGACTCTGTAGTTCTAATGATCTACTATGGTGATAAAAATTTTATTTTCATAAAATAGCTGATTTGATGAACTGAATGTAACAAAAAGAGACATCTTAAAGAAACTTGGCATGAAGTAGGAAAAACGCTAGGTCTGTTTAGTTTCTCTGAAATTCTACAAATGTGGATCCACACTATGAATCTTGTGCTTTTGTTCACATGTGAGCATGCCTCCTCGTCATGTGACAAGCAGAGGCATGTATGGTGAGGGGCCTACCCTTCAAGAATCTAGAAAAGTCAGTTTCAACCTCATTCCATCCTTTGTTTTAGTGGAGAGCAAGCCATTTCTCAGTGTTACATAGCCTTCATTAGCTAAATGACTACCTCAAACCGAGGCTATCAGAATGAGAGGATGGGTAATTGCGTGGCCATAAACCGCGGGTGCTAATCTTGAGTCTGCCACCAATGTAGATGAGTCTACGACATAAACCCCCATCCTCAGAACCACACCTACATGTCGACAGCCAGACAACAGGCCAACACCCAAATCCTCTGCTTCAATGAGCTGCATAAACTTGCCTCGCATGCCTGGTTACCCTTCACCAATGTCTCACAGAGCTCACAGGAAAATAATAACTAATTGTCTAGTCAACACATCAGATAAGCATTTTATATTGCCTCCACCACTCCCACCTAATGTGGCTTTCATCCCAGTCAATATGTAAAAGAAAACCACTACAGCTATAAAAACAAGCAATGGCAACAAATAAAGGGTTGCTGCTGCTACTCAGTTTGCACCTCTCAGTAGCAAAAGTACAAGTCAACTCCAAACTTTCCAGTTTATGTACATGGGTATGTTTCTCTAGTTCCATTCAGACATAATTTATAGGATTGTATCACTATTGCAAGCACTATTGAGTAGGGCTGTACGCATGCCCCCCCTCCCAATAAAAACAATGCCTCTGGTAAAGTAGGTGGAGGCAGTATGCAACCTCAAAGGCAATGGTTGCAATCTGCAATCTGCACGGTTGATAACCATGGAGGAGCCAGAAGGGAAAAGGAGGAGGAGGTCCGATATTAAGACATTTTTTTCTCAAAAACCAAGTAAGTTGTGATGGCAGCTAATTTGAGTTTTGAGTTTACTTTTAGAAGTGTTGTTTGCTAGTTTGCTAACTAATCCAAAGGTAATGTTGCCTTAGATTTGGACATTTTAATCTGTTGTGAGCAGAATGTGTTGTATTGTTGTTGTCAGTCAGCTTCAATAACATGGTTGAGATACATGCTTTCTAAAAATCATTCTAAAACACAGATATGTGGGAAATGTTTTGAATGTGCAGAATTTTTGAACATGAGCAGAAATCTCACTGAAACACATGTGAGCTATTAAAGTCCAGGGGTTTATAAATTAATTAAAATTAAATCATTTATTATTGACACGAAAAGGTGCCACATGCACATTTAAAGAGGTTACTTCCCCAAACAAAAGACTCAAAAGAGGACGCAAGAGTAAATCATGCCTATATGTGTGCTGACTCAGCAGGGATAACATTAAATGAGAAACGTTGATCTACAGGAGAATAAATATTTGAAAGTATTACAGAATGCCTGAGAGCCTTACTGCATTATATTCCATTATATTTTGAATTGTCACCTGGCGCCTGAATGTTGTGTTTTCCTTTATTTAAATAAAGACATTTCCACAATACACTGATGCAGAAAAGGCACAAGCTGTTCCATAAAAATTCACCAGATTGCAGGAAATGAAGTGCTTGATGCTCAAAATTTCCTGGGGAAAGACCTCTAGACCCCTCGCTTAATATGTGTCTTCCCCAATGTTGAAACAAAACCTACATCCTTGGTTATTGCAAATTTAATAAGCTTTTTTAACGGAAATTGCACATTTCTATGACATAATATTTTTCTGATATAGTAAAACAGACAACTTACTGCATTCTGCCTTTGTAGGGCAAAATATCACAGCAGTTCGCATAACATTTCTAATTTTTTATTCAAATATCGTCATCAAAAGCACAATAACCAATTTCATCATAATGTGGTATTTTCTAGGTTGATATAAATGTATGTAAATGCAGTAAATATCATTCATATATGGAAGAAAATGGCTCAGAAATGAGAAGTTGTTGAGGATTAAAGTATGCTGAGAAAAAAAGAGAGTACGTAGGTTGTACCTGACTGTGCAGAATGAACTGAACTCATGATGAATACTGTTACACCACTACTGTCATTAAGATACAGTTTAATCAATTAACTTTTAGATTTTTGTCTATTGCATCATCTGATCATGATGTTTACAGTGCAATAATATCTGTGAAATAAGTCAGGTGCTTCAAGTCTTTTACCATATCCTCTGCAAATCACTACTCTCAGACACATGAATAAAAGCAAAAATACATTAAGAACAGTGTTGAATGGAGCACACAAGTAGGGTCTTAACCTTATCCGATATTTGATTATAACCATATATCTAACCTCACTCAGAAAGTCTAAAATACATATAACTGTAAAAAAATATATAACTGGTCCTCACAAGCATGGATGCAAACATGCACACACACGCATACACTTGCTAATCACAAACACAGAAGCATGTTCCTATGATTGAGTGTCTAAATCTCACTCTCCCATGCTTTTCAGGCATCTGTGTGGGACTGTGTGTAGGCCAATGCAAGCTTTGGCAAAGAAGTCAGCAGTGTAAGTGCTATGAGAAGGGTCAAACAAAGTGTGCTGTGACGTCGGCACTGGCAGCCGTACAAGAGCTGGAGGATGCAAAGGCAGGAGAGTACAGCACGCCACGGGGACCAACACGGCTGCTTACCTTCCCCAAGGCACCATTGAGCTCCCTCACCACCTTCAAATGCAGATGTCTCTGCAAATAGCTTAAGCAGACACACTCAGAGGAAGGGACCTGAGGCCTAAAGCCAACTGTATCAAGAGCAGACACAACAAGCAAAAGGACTGACTATCAGCATACTTTTTACATGAGTGAAAGAGGAGAAACCATCTGGTGTAAAAATAAATACTGTCAAAGAAGCATCCGTTTCTCCTGAAACTAGAGTAAAGGTTTAAATCCCTGCAAGTAGTGTCTGCAATATACAATGTATATTACACACATTACACACAACAATATAAAAGTGTGGGAAGTAACTTGATATGTTGTCGTGAGGGTGGTGTGAGAGGACAGTTCAATGACAAAGGGTTTATCCTCAGGCAAGCCTGAATGCGCTCAGTAGATTTCATGGAAATCTGCCCATGAAATTTAACACTTCATCACTTCACAGGGTAACCAGACATGGACGCCCACTTTTACTGTCTTTATGTGCCATTTTTATCAAACAACCTGCCACAGTGATACAACAAAAAAATGAAGAAATTCAGGACACCAAATTCACTATGAAATCAACCTTTGCTGAGTTGATTATATCAAACTTATAAAACCCCAACACAGTATTATAAGAAACATTCAACTAAATGATCAACTTTTCTATGATTTCAACAACACAAAATTACACAATAAACTGGAATAAAGCACCTATACTCCCCCTCTCTGCTGAAGTTTGGGATTCTGCCTCCCACTTTCCATTGGTAACATGAACTATTTTGGTATTAATATTTCCCTCCAGGTGTGTTAATGTGTCAACATTAATGTAAATGCAACATTTTGCCTGATTGTGGCTTAAGGGAAAGCTTAGGGGGTCACCAAAAGCATTTAAATTTGTCCTCTGGGAACAGTCTTGGTCTGGACCAGTGTTGAATTGACAGACAAACAAACAAGCTTGTTGACATATGAAAGTATAGGGCATATATTCTCAACTGCAGTTTGAGAGTGGTTGCCTTCAGTATTTCAGTATTTCAACTTTGTTTATAGTCAAAGTTAAACTCAAAGTCCCAGCCTTCCTTTCAAAGGCGTCTTTTTGTTTTTTATAGCTGATATTTTCGCTGCACTTACTGCATCGGGCAGTGTTTTCAGCCACACTATTTTGGAACATAAATGTTTTTTAGTGGCATCATGGCAGATACCACTCTGCCTGATTCTAGAAGGCGCAGACCTCTCCAGTCGCCTCTCTGTTAGCTCCGCTAAATTCATGCAAATTTATGCACCTTACGTTTATTTTTACAAATATTAGTTGTACTTATTAGTTGTACTTTTTGTGAATAATATTGGAGAATGATAACATATAACTACCAGTCAGTCATCAGGATAAGTAAATGGCTTTGTGGACTCTCCTGCCGACTCTGCTGCCTGGCTTTCAAATGTAAACATCGGAGTAAACATCGAGGAAAAGGTGGAGGGGACAAACACCAGCTACGACCCCGACCACATAGACAAGCAAGACCATCTCTGCCTCCATCTATGCATCCACCTCAACATAGGAGGAAATACCAAGGTAAACCTGGAGGGATTAAACACCGGCTGCAGTCCCGGCCACATGGATCTTCTCTGCCAAGCATCCTGCTAGCCAATGTGCAGGCGTTGGATAATAAACTGGACGACCTTCGTGCATCTGATACCGGATACACCAGGCCAGCACTGAGAGGCTCAGGAAGAGCTTCTACCCTCAGACCACTAGGATCCTGAATGAGGACACTGCCTAAGAATTGCTCTAAGACTATTTTACTTACTTTATTATTCAGTTACTACTATAGTTAACTTATTGTATTCTTTATTCTTATTCTATTTTACACTTACTTTTTATTCCATAATTGAAGGAGCTAACGGTCATACATTTCACTATCATTATACCCTGTATGATTATATGTGACAAATAAACTTGAACTTGAACTTAAACTTGATCTTATGAGGAGAATCCTGCTCCTCCTAAAGTAACTCCTCCTCTGTAGGAAACCTGTTGCAGCAGCTCTCTAGATATTATTCTTTGTTTCGACTTTTGTCTACTTTTCACTTTTGTGTATCTCAAGCACTTTCTGTAAGCTTATTTGCACTAATGAAACTTTTTAGTTCTGATGTAACTGGTGGAGGGTATTTGAGTTTTCGGGAAGTTTTTCTTGCACTCATGTTACCTGGAGACAACAGTTGCTTACACCCGCAACGAGCTACTGGATTACCAGCGTGGAGCTGGAGATCCTTTGGCATATACTGTATACCAGAGGAGACATGGAGATACTGTTGCTGCTTCATGGAGACATGGCTAAATGGGAATGGGACAGCCTGCATGGGGCCTATGTGTGTGGAGTTAGCATTTTCTCCCCGTGCCTGTGTGAGTTTTCACTGGGTGCTCCAGCTTCCTCCCACAGTCCTGAGACGTGCAGGTTAATTGGCGACTCTAAATTACCTGTAGGTGTGAATATGAGCATGAATGGTTGTCTGTCTCAGTGTCGGCCCAGTGACTGACTGGCGACCTGTACATTTCACCTTCTATTATATCCATACTATATTTTACTGTACTATATATCCATATTTACAGTACATCTATATATATTTTACTTTTCTCTATTTATCTGTACTTATTTCTGTCCTTGTGCTGCTGCAACTCCTGAATTTGCATCTGAGATTATCACCATTTTAATTTGGAGCTGGTTAAGAATCAGCATGGCAGCAGTAAGTGGCAGTCAACACAACAAACCATAAGGTGGTGAGACACCGACATGTCAGTGTAGGCTGATGGCATATCAGTAACACAGGCAGGTAGAAAAGAACAAGTGACTCTGTGTGTGTGTGTGTGTGTGTGTCTCAACAGGTAAAAGTTTACTGGCTCAAAAATTAAATTAAACAAGAAAAGTGAAAACCCACAGTGTTATTAAAACTTAACAATAATTCTACTTGAGATGATTTTGACGCATCTTGTGTGCAAAGCTAACATTTTGCCCTGAGGGTGGTGCTAAAGGAAAACTCACAAAGAGTCCATGGAGGGTTCAGAAAGTGAGCAAAGTAGACTTATATTGTAACAAGTGTTTCCGCTCTGGGCCCCAGATTAATTGTACACAGTATTGGTTTGTACTGTGATTAATTGCAAACTTTCAATAACCATGAGTCAGTTGGACAATGACTGCCAAATTCACTAGTACATTCTTGTTTGAGAATATGCATTACTACCACAAAGCACAATATCAACTCAGCTGATAAGGGAGTTAAGGCAGGTTCTGCATTATTACCTGCCTTTTCCACCTTGTAGGGAAACCCTGTGTAAATGACATATTTCTCAATGAATTTGAGTTTTACAAAATTATCACAGTTATCACAGCTCATTTATGCCCCAAAGAATCTGCAGCTGCATGGTGGCAGTTTTATGTCTTATGGAAGTTATTAAGCAACTTATTTTGTTGGACAAACATCAGTAAACATCATGTTTTCTCCGAGATTCCGTTTCAACAAAATAAGGGGACATTGGATTTACAAGATAATCCACCAGGAGTAAGAATCATAAAGTGTAAATTCAGCCAAATGCACCTGAGGACATACCCTTTTTTCCATAGACAATATTTTTTAGTTGGTTTTGGAATATACAAAGTGTAGAAATATACTTTTTTATGTTATTTTGCTTAGCATTATAATTTAGCCAGTTTGACTAGACATAGCTGTAACTAGCAATATGTGACTTTTTACTTGGTGTACATACTGTGTATCAACTGGTGTGTGCTGTAATTTGAACTGTAGAAGACAAATGCGGTAAACACACACACACACACACACACACACACACACACACACACACACACACACAGAGCCTCTGGTCAATATTAGCAAACACACAGGGCTAGCCGAGGGCAAAGTAAAGTCTTAGCCTCTCCCAGATAAAGGACAGTTAAAAGTCTCCCCGTCCTCCTTCCAGCAGCAGGAGGCTGTGCTGGCTGCTGTGTGTGTGTGTATGTGTGTGTGTGTGTGTGTGTGTGTGTGTGTCATTAACCTCAGCAGTAGAGAAGGGGAGCTTTGCAGAATCAACAGCTCGTCCCTGTGTGTGCTGGTCTTTTATAGAGCCTGACAAGCCAACTCCAAATGGCGGCCATTCCCATGAGACCTTTGTTTTTATAGGGCAGTCAACAAACATCACCCCCTTTGAGCACACAGGAGCCCCAGCACTTTTCTGAGCCCACTAGCAGTCGAGCTGATCCTCGCTGATTCCACTATGGCTTCATGCGGCCTGGCTAGCATTTAATTGAACATTTATGGCACTGAAGTTGTTAACTGTTTCCAAAAATAATCTTCCTCTGTACACATTGTTAGGACTGTTTGCTTTGGAGATACTGGATGTGTCACAACATTTAAGCCCCAATCCACACTGTAGTAGCTCATGTCTATATAACACTACAAATAACAGTGAGTTACAATTTCATATATTCATTTTATAAAATATACACAGTGCATATGCGCAATATGTTGACAGTAGGGATGTCCCGAACCGACATTAACCTCAGAAGTAGAGAAGGGGAGCGAAACTTTCATGCACAGCAATGCAGCTGCATTATTTAGGAAAGTAGAAGTATTGGATTGGGACTCGGTATCGGCAGATACTCAATATTAAATGACTCGGATCGGGATCTGGGCAAAAAATTTGATCGGGACATGACAGTGCACTATTTTGGCAGTTGTATGCCTTGGGGCAAGCTACTGAACCCCAAATTGCTCCCGAAGGCTGTGCCATCGGCTGTGCGTGTGAGTGAATGAGATTAGATTACCACATGATGAGGTGGTTGGATGAGTGTATGAATGTGTGTGTGGAAAGAAATGTACCGAAGCACATAAAATCGTAGTGTAAAGTGCCTTGAGTGGTCGGGAGACTAGACTCACTATGTAAGTACAGTCCATTTACCATTACATTACAGTATTAACCAGTATCAACTGAAATGATAAAGGTTTGTGACCTAATCTTGAGGCCCTCTCTTGAAGAGGGACCCTGTTAGGGTTTAATACCAGGAATTGCGATCCCGGTATTTCCCAGGAGCTCTTACTTTTTCCCTGGAAAACTACCTACGCGAACTTGGGATTTTTAGCATGTGCTTGTGGCAACTGTGTGCTCCTGTACAAGTGTTGTAGATAGTCTGACCTTATTACACAAATATAACTAGATCAGATTTTCAGCTGCATCTTCTTCCAATTACTTTTCAAGGTAAAATGGCAGTTTATAGCTTAGCTATGTGGCAAAATATCAAACCATATTTTGAATATGTATATTATATATATTATATATTTTGAAGCGTGAACAAAGCATGACAAAAGGTGAAATATCTTTAAATGAAAACTGCAGGTACTTAAAGGTACTCTGTGAAGTTTTTTGTGAGTAGATCCCCATTTTGTTTGCTCAGTGCACGCGGTGACACGATAAATCTGCATCTATTTCAACATTGGAGGAAACAACGAGGTAAAGGATAATAAACTGGACGACCTCCGTGCCCGCATCAATTTCCAATGGGATATCAGGAACTGTAATAAATAAGTGCCAGTACTCCCCTTATTCACATGTTGGCGTGTGTATCGGCCGGTATCAGCAAATCATTAAGTATTACATTCTGAATCTCAACAGTGAATAAAAGATACTGGTGCTGAGAGAAAGTCTATATAATGACGTCATATTAAATGCTGCCCAACATGCTGCCCCAGCTTTTCTATTAATTTGAATGGCCAACAACATTTTCACCAGTTTTAGAACGTTTTACACTACAACAGAT
Organism: Oplegnathus fasciatus; assembly: GCA_003416845.1. Classification (NCBI taxonomy): domain Eukaryota; kingdom Metazoa; phylum Chordata; class Actinopteri; order Centrarchiformes; family Oplegnathidae; genus Oplegnathus; species Oplegnathus fasciatus. Next base: position 1,428,774 of record NTHP01000058.1, read on the forward strand.
AGCAAACTTGAGCACCAACATCCTGTATGTCAAAGCAGCATAGTACCATATTGAGCTATGGACAGTTCACACACGGAATGCTTGTTCATTCCTAATCAGAAGACGATTTATTGTTGACTGAGCCACAGCCACGCTATACAGGTAGCAATAGAACAAGGCACTTGAACTTATAACTTATAATACACACAGCAAACACGGCAACCGAAAACATTAACAAGTAACTCTGAACAGGCCACAGGCAGTGCTTTACAAACAGGGTTTCACTGAAGACCACACTCCAAAACCTCTCACTCTCTCTCTCTCTTTCTTTCACTCACTCACACACACACACACACACACACACACACACACACACACACACAGAGCAACTGAAAACAGCACCCCTACTTTCAGCATCCATGAATTAAATTTACTTTTTGTTTATCTCTCATGGTCTCTCATGGTCTCATAATATATTTGCCACAATTACACTGTCCGTTTCAACTGACTGCACCAATTACACTACATTTATGAAAAAATACAATTCGAGTGACGGTCAACACGTATACAAAACATTTTGTCAGTTTGTCCCGGCATGTAGGCTACGTACTCTGTGACTAGATAAATTAAATGCCTTGTTAACAGCAGATCAGCTGCACAGATGAGTGCAACGCACACCATCACACACACAGTCATTTGTTACTGTATACCATTATTTCCCATCCATATTGCTTTCATTTTTCATGCAGTTCTTATCAAACAGACTTTTTGCAATTCACTCAGTTCTTCTGATAAATTTGGCGTCATGTTTCACAAAGCACAACTCTGATTTAATGAAATCACATGTTATAAAAAATGCATCGACGTGCTGACTGGTGGTGTTTCAGGATATCAAACAGTGGCTTACCGTTACACATCTTACTTTAGTTTATTTAACTTAGTTCACAGAAAGCTGTTAAAGAACAGCAACATACAAGCTAAGCTAATTTAGCCAAGTTTCGGTGAAACATAGGACATTACAGTTCCTGATATCCTGATATCCCGGAAACTGATGTGGGCACAGAGGTCGTCCACATATAGTAAAATCCTGTCATCAGGATTCAAGCATTCTGCTGCCATCTAGCGACTACAGTTATCAAGTGCAGCCCCCTCTTTTACCGCCGGGGCATCACTGTAGTAACATGGCAGCAATCCCGTCAAATGAAACAAGTGACATCTGTACAATGGAGCACGTTCCAGGACACCACCGTCAACGTCACCAATGACATCAATGGATTCACTGAGTCTGTGGTGGATTTAATTTGTAAAAGAACAGAAGCAACTGTTTCCAAAACTACAGTTAAATCATTCCACAACCGGAAACCATGGATTACCAGAACCATCCGAGATGCCATAAGCACACGTACTGCAGCCTATAACTTGGACAATTATAAAGCAGCAGCCTACAATGTAAGAAGAGCAGTAAAGGAGGCAAAAAGGGACTACTGGAAGAAAGTGGAACTCCAATTCCAGGAGGACAACCCCAGAGGTATGTGACAAGGTCTAAGAACTATGACAGATTGGAAGCGCACCCCACCTGATTTGTCACTAGCAAGCGAGCTAAACAACTTTTATGCTCGCTTTGAGGCCATCGGCAGCCAACAGGCAAAAACAGCTGAAGCAGAGGTTAATGGATGGGTGGGTGCACCTTTCACACCTATCACCCTTTCTGAGCATGATGTTAGGAGGGCTTTCAAGCGTGTGAACACCAAGAAAGCAGCAGGACNCAAGTGACATCTGTACAATGGAGCACGTTCCAGGACACCACCGTCAACGTCACCAATGACATCAATGGATTCACTGAGTCTGTGGTGGATTTAATTTGTAAAAGAACAGAAGCAACTGTTTCCAAAACTACAGTTAAATCATTCCACAACCGGAAACCATGGATTACCAGAACCATCCGAGATGCCATAAGCACACGTACTGCAGCCTATAACTTGGACAATTATAAAGCAGCAGCCTACAATGTAAGAAGAGCAGTAAAGGAGGCAAAAAGGGACTACTGGAAGAAAGTGGAACTCCAATTCCAGGAGGACAACCCCAGAGGTATGTGACAAGGTCTAAGAACTATGACAGATTGGAAGCGCACCCCACCTGATTTGTCACTAGCAAGCGAGCTAAACAACTTTTATGCTCGCTTTGAGGCCATCGGCAGCCAACAGGCAAAAACAGCTGAAGCAGAGGTTAATGGATGGGTGGGTGCACCTTTCACACCTATCACCCTTTCTGAGCATGATGTTAGGAGGGCTTTCAAGCGTGTGAACACCAAGAAAGCAGCAGGACCAGACAGTATCAGTGGGCGAGTCCTCAAGCTATGTTCCTGACCAACTAGCGCTGGTGTTCACAATGATATTCAACCTGTCCCTGGCTCAGTCTGTCATACCATACCAAGAAGTCCACTATCATTCCTGTGCCCAAGAAACAAGACCAGCTTGCCTTAATGACTACCTCCCAGTGGCACTCACCTCTGTAGTGATAAAGTGCTTTGAACGACTGGTCAAGGATTACATCTCCTCCTCTCTACCCAGCACACTGGACCCAGTACGGTTTGCCTACCGTCCCAACCAATAAACAGAAGACGCCATTGCACACATCCTCCACACCGCCCTATCTCATCTGGACTTGAAAGGGAGCTATGTGAGATTACTGTTCATTGACTACAGTTCAGTGTTTAACACCATAGTTCCCTCCCGGCTCATCACAAAGCTCACGGACCTGGGATTAAGCACCTCACTGTGCATGTGGATCCTTGACTTCCTGATGGGAAGACCCCTCTCCCACCCTCACCCTCACCCTCACCCTTTCACCCAAGGGCTGCGTTTTGAGCCCCCTGCTGTACTTCCTGTACACACCCGACCATGTAGCCACCTTCAACTCCAACACCATCATCAAGTTTGCTGATGACACAGCTGTGGTGGCCCTGATCACAGATAACAATGAAAAGTCCTACCTCAAGGAAAAAGAGGACCTGACCCGCTGGTGTCAGAACAACAACCCACTTCTGAATGTCAGCAAGACTAAGGAGCTTAGAATGGAAGCAGGGAAGGAACTACACCCCCCTTAATATGAACGGGTCCTCGGTGGAGAGGGTGTACAGCTTCAAATACCTTGGTGTCCACATCACCAAGGGCCTGACCCGGATGCTGCATACTGATTCAGTGGTGAGAAAAACAAGGCAGAGACTGTTTCACCTCAGACGCTTGAGGAAATTCCAGGTATCCCCTCAAATACTGACAATTTTTTACTCCTGCACCATCGAGAGTGTCCTGACGGGGAACATCACTGCCTGGTACGGAGACAGCACCGGATGGAACCGCAAGGCCCTGCAAAGAGTGATTCGTTCAGCTGAACATACACTAGGCAGTGCTCTACCCTGCCTAAAGGATAATTACACAAGGCGCTGCAAGAATAAGGGTGCTTTCACACTGGTAGTTCGGTAGACTCAGTGGGATTCGGGGGTGAAGTTGCAACATTGTTGCATTTTTTATTTGGTTCTGTTAGCGTTCCGACTGTAACAAACATTGTAAACAAATGTCACGCAGTCTAAACGGTCGCTCATCTATTGGACAAGTGAGTGAAACTCGCAGACACTTCCTGATCTCAGAAATAATGGAGCAACACCAAATTTATGCGGCCTTGGGTTTTCTGGTTTTGCTTTGGTGTTTCCATCAATCAAATGCTTTATAAGAAGGCAAACAATATGCGCAGCTGACAAGACAGGGAATTGTTGAAAATTTCATTCCGCGAATAAGACAAGTGAGACAGTACCGAAGGAGAGGGCGGCCCCTGATGAGAGAGAGGGATTATGATATGTTGTCCTTGTTACACTGACAACGAGTGATTTATGGTCATAATAATTTATGGATTTGAAAGTTATCATCCATTAATAATCCATTTTGGTTCACTTCCTATATTTGGGTTGGATCGCGTTCTCACCTATAGTGAACCGAACTCTGGTGCACTTGGAAGCAAACCAAGACCCACGTTTTCAGGCAGACCAGAGTTTGGTTGTTTGGTTCGAATGAGCTTTCACACCACCCCAAACCAACCGGACTATCCGACGAAACACTCCACAATTCGATTAAAATGGACCAAACAACAGGAGTGAAAGCACCCTAAAGCTAGGAGAATCATTAAGGATCCCAACCACCCGGATAACGGCTGTTTCTCCCTGCTGCGATTGGGAAGAAGGTACTGGATTCACCAGGCCTGCACTAAGAGGCTCAGGAAGAGCTTCTGCCACTAGGATCCTAAATGAGGACACTGCCTAAGACTGAACCACACCCCCCTCCCACCCCCACCCCCCACACCACCCCACCCCACCCCTATTCATTGTGACTGATTGACCTTTGTAGAGAAACTGCTCACACAGAATAATGCCCATTGTGGTCAAATATCCAAAAGAGTTGATAATGTTGATGAAAATGTCTCATCATAGACTCAAAACAGCTGACTGATTTCAGCTACTTACTTCTTTCTGCTTTCTGAGTATTTGAAACCACAGCTCATCCCTCATCAATTTTTTCATGTATCAGCACATCTGACCAACAGTAACAGAAGTGGGGTGGAACCGTTTCCCAGTGGCCACACACATTACACTGACACACTACTTGTGAATACAAATTCTGAAATAGTCTCAGGTTTAGCATGTGTGGCTTCAAAGCTGTTATTTCAGTTTCACTGTACAGCAGTGGCTAAAAAAGTTTTTTTGAGGAAGTGTAAGCCTACTGCTTCTGTGATAATTATTACACTGATGATTTTGCCATTTTGTTCAAAATTTAGTTTCTTCTTAAAGGGTTAGTTCCCGCTAATTAAAACCCCCCACAAATTTTCTCACTTCCCTCTAGTGGTATCCCTCAGTGCAGATAGTTTGGTTTTATTATTATTTATCATTATGTCTCTGAGATTTCTGCCTCCACGCCAATACAGTGGAGGTGAATGGAAATTACTTTGTGGTGCTCACTTTACTGAAAATAACACTGCCTCATTTTCCTATAATTAGTACCAAATTACATAGTTCTTTCCAGGAAATGTCCTTGGAAATTATTGGAGAACTATGGGCCCGTGAAATAAAATGCTACCCAAATATAATATTAAATGCTTTGTGTTAGCAGTTTTTAGATTTATATTTTGCAGTAGCATTCCAAAGTTGCAGTTTGATTAATTTTATACATATTATTTACGGTTAGACTACAATACATTAATTTCTTGTATAATATTTGTCATTACTGTATAGCGCACTGACAAAGTACTACATGTAGTGTATTTATTAGCCTAAACATATACAGTATGGCACTGGGACATCATGAACATGTTTGTATTGTTTGAATTAATTGGCTGATTAATCGAAAATAAATCAACAATTGTGATAACCATTTAAACAATTCAACAGCAACTTATCTTTCCAGAAACAGTGTCTCTGTTACTCTTGGTAGCGTAATCCACAGACCTCATCAACAGATTTTACTGGTACTACTTTCTACCAAAGAAATAGTCTCTATAAAAACATCCACAGTAAATTCCATGAGTAAATTTCATGAGCTTCCATTTTATTGGGGAGGAGACAAAAACTGTTTCTCACCCCAATTCAAAAATATGATTTAGATATTTTTATAGATCAAGGTTCTGTCTGGCTTAAGTTAGAAAAAGGCCAAAATTGTGTGTGTGTGCATGCGTGTGTGTATGTGTTTTGTACAGACAGAATTTGTAGTATCTTATGCCATCTGCTTTCACAACGCTGGCCTGAGCTGCCTGGAGTCCTGGCAGGAAATACCAGCTCTGTGTGATGATGTGGCACTTTGAGCCATAAATTTACCATTCCTCCCCCTTCCTCCCCTGGTCAGCTCACCCATCCCCTTCTTATTCACTTACCTTGTCTCTCATATTTAGTGTTCCACACTGACTTGAATTCTGTACTCTGCTCTTATATGAACTATGTAAAACCAGAATGTTTTCATCAATACCTAGCCTGCCACAGCATATTGTGTATGAATGTCTTTTTTTTGTAATGCAGGGAAAGTTGTTCAAAAATAATGATTCAGCCCAGTGATTTTCTGCCATGTAGTTTACCTTTGTGGTCTGATTTGCATCCATCTATTAGATGGATCAGGTTATGGTAATCCAATCAAAATCTCACCAGCAGAAGAGCTGCTGCACAACTCAGCAAAGGAAAATGAAGGCAGGACATTCTGGATGAGACTGTGTCAGTCATGTATTGAGATAAATTTGTTCTTTTTGCCAATCAAAAAGCCAACAGGATTTGAATCTGGAATTCTGATGAAAATCTGATTTGAGTTGTCATTTGATGATATGTATGGCAGCAACATGGATCAGTTCACCAGAAATGAACACGATTTCCATCTTGTGTCCCAGTTGCATGCTATATATCAAACCATATTTTGAGTATGTTATACATTCGAGAACAATAAAATCAAGCATGTTCATAAATGTGTTGATGGATGCATTGTCCTACAGTGCAACTCACAACAGAAATAGAGAAGGTGCTCACAGCTGAATGGGGAAAAGGTGAAATAATTGTGGACTTTTGTGCAACAAAGAATAACATTTTAACTTACAGGTCTGTAATTTCCTAATAATTTTGTTCTTATTTCCTAATAATTTCCTAACATGTTTTTAGGGAAGAACTACAGAAATAGTAAACTGTGCTATATATTAAAATATTTAATATACCTATTAGAATTAAGGTAATTGGTCATGTTAATGTAGAATGTGCTTTGGAGTGTGTTTTATTGAAAAATACTTTGATTGATGTGTGTTGCCCTATTAAGACTTGTGCTCCACTAGTCTGTCCTGCTATCGGACAATTTGGGTTGGGTTTTTTTTAAGTGCAGTTAGTGCAAGTTAAGCTTCAATGGAGCAGGATGTGGAGCAACAATTTCTCTGACCATAGATTATAGACCATATTTTAGTTATAGGAAAGTCGGTTTCAGCATGACGTCAGTTCTGATAATCCATCATATATTGTTATATTCTATTTCTGGTCATGTTTGTGGAACAAACAGTCTTTTCATTCACTACCCATAGACCCTAAAAATAAACCATTACCCCAAAATATTAAACCCTTGGAAAAACATTTGTGCTAGCCATGTATAATTTGTTTTTCAAATTTTAATTAGCAGTAGCATAAGTGAGATTTGATTAATATCTTAGATGTATCATTTCCTGTTGGGCATATTTTGTACTATTTGTATATAGTATGGAAATGAGAGACAATGAAGATTAGTGCTCAAGTGTTTAATTGACCAAAAGAGAAATAATCAACAACAATTCTGATTAAATGATTTCCCAAGTGTATTGAATATCTTTGGGTTGTGAACTGTTTGTCAGACAAAACAAACATTTGAAGACCTTGAGCTTTGACACAATGCCAGTTGCACTTTTCACTATTTTATGACATTTCTGACTTAACAAGTAAATGAAAAACTGATCAATATTATCAATAATAGAAATAATTGCAACCCTAGATGTTTGCAAAATGACGCAAGGCAGTAGATAAAAAAAAGTCAGCTCAGGGTTGCACACTCTAAATATAAAGTCATGTATGTAAATATTAACATTATAATTTCAGTGCATGAAGAAACTGACCACATAAACAGACCACATAACATAACAATACCACGTGTTAAAACAGTGTAAATACATACGGTAGAGTAGGAATTATAGGTGCCTCAACATAAAGTTTCTCTTGAGCTGGAACAGGAAACGTTATATCACTCCATCTGAAGCTAACCTATGGGGCTTTGGCACCACTGAAATGGGATGTAGGATTAGTATGGCAAGCTGATAAGCTGCCATGAGGTGATAATAACCATATGAACAACAAGCTCTAAGCTGCATGCATACTACTTCTACTATAAACTCAACTTTTAAGACTGAAGATTAATCCTTCTGTAGCTTAAGAGAAGATTTTTTTGTTTCATTTCAAACTGTCGAAAAACAAATGGTCCATGTCCACCACACCCTTTAAATAAATGGCCACAGCCTCATGTGCTCAATCGCTAATCTGTTGTTTTAATCTGATGTTGATCCCCTCAGTGATCTCTGACCAACTTAGGTATGTAGGAGTGCTAAGCAGCATTCTGATGGGCAGCAGCTTCCAAGTAGGTCAGAGGCTGTCAAATAAGGCTTATGCCAAACAGAATCAAAGTTTCTGATGCAAGCTCATGCTAGATTTCACAGGAGTACACGCCGATTAAAGAAGATGACATTACATGGCAGGGCATTGACATGATATTGTAAAACTTACAGAGAGTTTGTATGACTGCACACACTTACTGTGTTCATACAAGAAGAGAGCACAGACACATACTCAAACTAAAAATGTCCATCTTATAAGGATACTTATTTTGCCTTAAACAAGAAAAAATCTGCATCATGGGCTGAAATCATTCCAGTGCAGCTTCTTTTAATTCAGGATGTTTCTAGAAATTAGTATCTTGGTATAAGACAGGATGAGGCAGATCTTTGCACTAGTATCAAGAAGATGACATTTATTATTTGAAAATCCTTGAAAAACTTTCATTTGTTTTAAGATTAAATAATAATAATAATAATAATAATAATAATAATAATAATAACAATGAAGTAAATAAAAGGGAAACTAATCTTACCTTTGTTTTGTTTTTTCCCTTTTGCTTTTAAGACTGTAACTAACAATTATTTTCATTATTTGTTAATTCATATCAATTATTTTGTTGGTAAACCAATTCATCACTTATGTGACCAAAGTTCCATACTTGAAGACGACTGAACCATCATGACAACTGAGAAAGTTCCATCTGTTGATGAAGGAAGACAGACCAGAAGATATCTAGTAAGTGGAACTTGAGCCAAGAATTTTTTATTAAATTGTTTAGTCAAAAATAATGACAAGTATGACAGTAGTCTTCAGGTTGCTTATTTAAAGTGGTTGCACACGACGTCTGTAACACAATTCTGATTAGCAAATGCAAAAAATGTCTGTGCGTAAATTTTAAAGTGGACAAAAAAAATTCTCCGTGTTATATTTCATTTTCGTGCAACTGGTCAGCAATGGAGTATACAAGCTCCAGCAGCTTCTTAACAAAAGAAAAAGATGATGCCAATCAAGTGATGACAGGATGGTCAGGGACACAGATTTCATTGACCTCACATTCCTGACCGCAAAATTTCAGGAGAATCAACACAACTTAGTATGTTTTTTTATCGCACAAATTCACCTCTTTAGAATGGATGTTTTTGTTTTAATTAGATAAATCATAAATTAACAGATTTATCAATATTATAATTGCAAAAAACTGCTGCAACACTATTTGCATTAAGAAAATGATTTTTCAGGACTAAATAAAGGAAAAGACTCGATCAGACAGATTGTCCACAGCACTGACACTGGCTGCTTGTGATGGATAATTATTTCTGCTTCACCAAAAGAATCTAAATCAATATCACACCCTGTCACAGACTGTGGGGGATAGGTACTAGTTAACAGTAAAACACGTTACACAACATGTGGAGTTCCCCAGGGTTTGATTCTTGGGCCGCTATTATTCAACCTCAGATTTACTTAGCTCTCTCACAAAGTGACTATGGTCCCTCAGACTCACTTTATCAATGCTCAGAGCAAGTAAATGCTGGTTGCTGGATGCAATTAAATTTCCTTCAGTTAAATAAAGACATGACATAAATTATTGTATTGGCAACAAAGAGGAAAGAATTAAAGTTATTGCTCAGCTTGATTCCAGAGCTATAAAGACGAAAACCCAGGTTAGAAATCTTGGTGTTTTAATAGACTCAGATCTGGGCTTCAGCACCCACATCATAGCGATAACTAAATCTGCATTTTATTGTCTCAAACAAATAGCAAGAATTAGAGGTCTCACGTCCAGACAAGATTTAGTCCCAAAAAGACCCATGTAAAGTACTTTGGATTGCCTTTGTGTTTGAAATGTGCTATATAAATAAAGCCACCTTATTCTTCTTATCCATTTTTACTGAGTATTTGTTCGAGATGGCTGCCTGAAGAAGGCCTCTGTTTACTTACATCCATCCTCACACAATCATATAGGGCCTGCTTGACTACTACAAAACATGAGCACTTTTTCCTATAGCTGACTCCCTCACAAATGACATGGGTCTGCTTTGGCTTTTTCCCAACAAGGTCAATATTGATCTTTCATTCCTTTGTGAGCAGTGCTGAATTATCTTTCCCATGTCCATTTCTTACTATGCTGAGACATTTGTCAGGAGCCTGGATAGGACTGGAAATAAAATTGGTAAGGCGAACAAATCCATTAAGACTTATTTGTAATATCATTAGGTTTGTTCCTGGAGAAAATAGGATCATGTCATATGTGTTGGCTTTCTTTTAGAAGTGCCATGAATAATAGTGGCTTGTATCAAATCATTTCTAAAGCTATAAACCTGGATTCATTTCAGACATTTTTATTAAGGATCACCATTTTCATTACCGTCCTAGTTGTGGGTGAATCAAAGTGACCCACTTATTTCCCCATGAGCCAAGCTCACCATAAGTTAAAGCTCCTCTTACAGCGTTGCTGGCCTTCCTCTGTTTGTACAACGTGTTTTCTCAAGCAATCTCAACAGAAGGAAACAAAGACAGGAAACACAACTGTTTCCTTTTTTCGCACTGAGGAATCCATAAGCACATTAGGAACTATATCTAGTTTGTATTGATTTTTAGCTACACTTCAGCTTGAATTTACTGATTGCTTTCCTGACCCTGTGAACAAAGAACACGCTTCTGGATGGATTTCTCTTTGTCACAATTAAAATGACATAGGAAATGTATTTTTTTCCTATTTATCACCGAGTGTCCATGCACTCACTATTGTGTCTTTCGTGTCATTGTACACCTTTCATCCCTGCCTTCCAGTCACTCAGTGAGTATTAAGGTGTTTGTAGCAGGCCTGGACAAAGAAGCATGCGAGCAATTTCCATGTGCCAATAAGCTGTGGAATTCCTCTGGGACCTCTCCATAAACAAAAGGACACACTGATGTATAATCTCATCTTCAGTACATGGCATGCATTGGGCTGTCTCTCAGTTATTATCATTACATTTGAATCACTTCTGAAAGTCTAAATAATAGCATAAATCTGGTTCGTTTAACAACACTTAGCGATGTTTTGAAGGTATTTCTAGAATCCATAAAAACTTTCTGACCATCACCATATTCTGGAAGCTCCATGATACAAAATATATTCAATCAGTTTCCCAAGTTGTGTCTCCAAACAAAGACTGTAGCTGGAAATGAAAACTCCTTGCTTGATTTGTATGACATAAACACAATTTTACTTTTGCTCACTAGCAGGTGTATTTGTCTACATTAAAGCAGTATTAACTGAGTTTTTGGCCACTTGGGAGCAGCACAACAAGCTGAAAACAGAACATTGACATATTATCGCTGTACAGTGTTTTTATGGCAAACTATCGCTTATTTAAAGATCCAGCGGACATGGAGCAACATTAGCATTAATTTTGAGTCATATAAGTCCATTATTCACTCTTTTTTGGTGCTGAGCAGATAGTGTACAATGGGTTTGTCACAGTTATTTCTCTGAAAAAAAACAAGGTTGATGAGAGCAGAGACGTAAAACCAAAACAATGACCTAAAAGTTGCTAAAAGGCCCCATAGAGCTGAAGGGAACTGCAGAGTTGTTGATACTGCAATACAAACAGTGCCGCTTTAATGTCACTTTCCATTACTTTAGATTTTATATTTTCATGCTAAATAGTGCATTTACATTTTATTACTATCATTTTATTAGTATCATTAAAAAAAAGCAAGGAGCTATGTCATTTCCTGCCATCTTTGTTTAGACTAAGAAATATAGTCACAACTCAGGAAAGAGGTTACAAATATTTTTTAATCCAGATGTTCAAAAGGAAATACCTTCAGAACAATGCTAAATGTATTTAAAATTACCTGGATTTGTCAATGGTTGCCAGTGATTCCTCTTTCAGAGAAACAGATGCTTAGCTCTGTGGCTCCAATGTGATGATAAGTGGATGTGCACACGGTTCTATACATTCTACTTCGGGTATCTGCCTACACAGACATGTTCCACACATGTACAATCTGTGAGCTAGTAGGCGCATACAGTCCGGATGACAAAATATATATCACTCAGACCTTCATGGCTACATGTATGTAAGAGGTATCATTTGTATAAGGATGGATAAGGCCATGTGCCGACATTAGCACTGTGTAAAAAAATCCAGCCCCTTCATTCATTTTAATAAAACCACTGCATTGACACAGCGAGGGTGCCAAAGCAGAGAGCTCCAGCATAAAATTGCAGGGTCAACCAGCATAAAGTCAGACATTTTTAAATAACCCCAGCCCCCACTTAAATAAAGATAACCAAGTGCTGTGCGGCTGGCTGGCCCAGGCGAGTGGGCTACCGGCCCACTGCGGTTGGGTATTACATCTGTCAGCCTCTCTTTCCCAGCCAATCACTGTCGGTCAAATCCATTCTAACTTTACCTGGGCCCCGCCCCTTCCCCACCTCTGTTAAGTATTTGGATAAAGAGTGGAGCAAGATGGACAAACAAAAAGAGAAAAACTGTAAAGTTGGTGCTGAAAAGCTGAGAGAGAAGAGGCTGAAGTCTTGAGGCTGATGCAGCAAAATGTTAGGAAGGTAGGGATCTCAAAGATCTGTATCGGGGCCGATTAAGGCATTTTTAACTAATCAGTATCGGCTATATTGAGCACGAACCTAAGCCCGATCCTTTGTTTTAAGTCAGCTGTCACACAGGTGTTTTTACTCGCGAAGCTTTCATGCAGCAATGCAACGAGTGCAGCCGTCGTCAACTCTCCGTCTCTCCTCCACTCCGCCGAGCTCCATATGTGTGTAGCCTTGGACATACTTTCCGCGTCCGGGGACAGCTGCGGACTTGTGGACGGGCACGCAGTTCCATTCATACTACAATTGAGGGTCCGCGTGTGTGTACGCTCGCCAGCCACGCGCAAAACAATAGACTGTAATGTTAGCTATGGCTGGTAGCTACCTTGGTAAGTAGTGGCTAGCTTGTATTGATTGTGGCCACTCGTCTTGTATTCTTTCAAAGAAGAATTATAAGCAGTGCCCGTTGAAAAAGAGCAGGACTGAGCCCCGCCCACGGCCAAAATAAACACTCAACAGAATACAGTTCATTCAGGTAACTCAGGCTAAGGCTGCACCGAAGCAACAAACACTGGAGGGGACTTTTAAAAGGAGAGAAATTCCCTCGAGACAGCGACAAGGCCAAAAAGATTACAGAGAGTTTGTTGTTTTATAACATGTTATTTTGTAAAAAATTAAAAAAAACAAAAACATTCAGGAACAGATTGGATGCAGACAATTTTTTTTCTTAATGCATTGCAGAGCTATTCAGTTGTCAAGTCACTGGATTGGTTTTAATAACTTTAATGTACTTGAAGTGTGCACTGTGCAATCTAGGAAAATACAAGTATCGGATCAGGACTCTGTATAGGCAGATACTCAATATTAAATGACTCGGATCAGGACTGGGGGCAAAAAAACTTGATCGGGACACCCATAGTTGGCCTAGTTTGGCGCCGTTACCAGTCGGTCATCTCAGCCTCGTGCCCCTGAAGGCACTGGGAGCAGAGAGAGCAGCCCAGTGAGCCCAGCGATACCAGTTCAACTTTTAGTCAAGGTTTAGCAGCTGAAGCGGTCAGACAGAAGACAACAGGGAGAAGGTAAACAAGGTTTTGGTTTGTCTAGCTGGCTGTTGAGCTCGGGTGTCATACTGAAACATGTTCAACTTTTCATAAAGTCACTCATCAATGTCACTTTGCGAACCGACCAATCAGTACTCAGCATTAACTAATTCGAGACTAACCACCAATGCAGACCATTTTTATTCCACAAGGATTTAATGAAGGAACAAAAGCTACAAAAATAATAAATGTTGGTTGTGTATTTCTTAAACTGCTGTATTGTCCAATTGGAATTAATATTATACTTGTGGTATATAGTGTTAAGGTAGATGCAGGGTGGACCCAAATGCAGACAGCAGGGAGGCAGAGCTGATGCCAACAAAGGTATTTATTTAAGCAAATGGCTTACTGATAGGTATAGGCAGGATCAGGAACACGGGAAACACACAGGAACAGAGTCCATCGGAACACAAGGACGAAACACAGGGATGTACGCAGCACATGGCAACACAGGACGAACTGACGAAGAACAAAGGAAGAGGACTGGTATATATAGTGAAGGGCTGATGGGAGAGTGGAGACAGGTGAGGAGACAACGAGGGACAGGTGCAACTAATAGAGGTGGAGCAGGTAATCAAACAAGCGGGAAACACACTAGGGCAGGAAGTGAAGTGTCTGACATGAGAGGCAAGTATACAAAATAAAACAGGAAATGTGGATGACTAAACTGAAAAAAGACAAAGACAAGACTAGTGCGGGGAACGAGACATAAGAGACAAACGGGATCACAAAGAACACNTGGATTGATACCTGGGAACCTGGGGCCGGGGCTTGGACTGATACCTGGAACCTGGGGCCGGGGCTTGGACTGATACCTAGGAACCTGGGGCCAGGCCAGCGCCGGTCTCCAGTGCCTGAGGCCCAGCGCCGGGCCTCAGACCGCCGCGGCGCAGGAACAGGAGACTGCCACGGCTCAGAAGCAGGAGACCGCTGGACCACTGACTGGAGTTCTGCCTG
>NTHP01000058.1:1450724-1487833 GCA_003416845.1 Oplegnathus fasciatus
TGACAAGCAATCAAACATTGATATCATGACATAGTTGTAAAAAAATGTTTTTTTGCTTTTAAGCTGAGTTATCTAATAAATCAGGTTTTATTTAATCGGGTATATTTAAGATAAACTCAATAGCACCCCAAGTTTGTGCAGTTCCATTCACATAGTCATCCTGACCCTAAATAAAATTGGGGATTTATAATAAAATCTGTGAGCATACCTTTAACGCTGCATTCATGGATTTTGCACGCTAGGGCCGAGAAAAAACATCAAATCAACGTGTTACAAACTTTGGTCCATTTACGCATCCAGCGGACACAGAGCAAGATTTTCATTCATTCTTTTAGCTCTGGTTTGGTCTCCACCAACTTCTAAGAAAAATATCTGTCTCTTTAGCTGCTTAATGCTGTAAAAGCATTTATGTACTGGATTGAATCACTATTGGATTGAATCCCATATATCGTACACAGGTACGATATATGGGAGTATAATGCTAATTTATTTTCATTTTTCACGAGTACCGTAGAGGTTGCTCCTGCCCCTTTGTAAGTGACTGGTAACTTGATGCTCTGCTCCTGGCTCCACTTTATGGCTTCTCTTGATTAGTGGACTGATTGAGGAAGCTGAGTGTCACCTCACACTTCTCTATCAGCCAGGAAGGGTATTGTTTTTCCATCGGGCTGCAGTGGTGCGAGAGGAAGGCAGGAAACATGACCAGCAGCTATTGTTAGGCTGATGTCACCCTGTCACTCACAGCCAAATGAGTGTGGAGGAGTGGGGGGTGGGGGTATTTAAATCTAAATTCCAGGCTGCACCATTCCCACCATTCCATCAACTGGAATTATTTTAGATGTATGATGCAATATTTTATACACACTTGCTCAAAATTTTGCCGGACATATTTGGTGTCTTTGTAAAATTTGGCATCTCCAATAGCATTTCTTTCTTTCTGTGACAATACAGTACTTGAGGTTCAGTATGGATACCAAACAATATGCCTACTTTTTCACCTCATTTATTTAAAAAAAACCATTTTCTCCATTTAACTAGAGATGACAAAGTTTTCCAATAGCAAATGCTGATCACAAGCAACCGTACATAAGCTTGTATTAAATTGACATAAATATCACAATATGACATAATCAGGAACTGTCTGATCAACAAAAATTATGAATCTGACCAGACATTCAATAACAGCTTCCAGTACTTAACAGTTCTGTAAGATTTTGGTCAGTACCAAACCCAAGTCCTGTTTCTTGAATAACACTTGTTACAAACTACAAATGCTAGGAGTGAGGAGAAAGTCCCACCAACTGTCCTACTGTAGCTGTCCCAATAGTATCTGTAACCAGAGCCATAGCTATCACTAAGGGCACTGAGGTCATGTCCTCTGTATTTTGTCAGGGAATTTGGGAGTTTCACCAGTCTAGGGGGAGTTCACAATCTACAATTGAAACTTACGCAAGGTGGGTATGTAACTGGTTGATTCCAGTACAGACTGTATATTGAAACTTTTTAGATAACAAAATAAGGTTGATATTTTTTATTATTAGAATTTACAGAATTTATATCCCCATCAGAATTGTATTCCTGACACTGTAGAGAAAGGTTTGAAACTTGATTTACCTATATCTTGGGGAAAAAGTTACAGAAACTATAAATGAACGGTTAAATAACGTACATATGAAAAATCCAAATAATAACCCAACTGATTTTTTTAAAATACAATTTTAAGGGAATTTTAAGGGAACTTGGATTCATGACCTCAGTATTTATAAAATCCTGGTTACGGTCCTGTCTGATACTCTGACTTTACTATCAGTGGGCTTCTTTCAGCAGTCTAAAATCTAAAAAAGCACAGAGGTTTTCTTTCCATATTCTGATAGATGATTATCTACTAATGAAAGTCAAATTTGTTATTTTTCTTATCATTGAACAGCTGCAGCTCCCATGAGGCTTGGGCAGTGGGCCAATGGTTTGCTAAGAAAAGGGGGTGGGGATCTGTATGCACACCACAAATGTGTCCATAGAAGAGTACTAAAATACAAAATGAATGCAAGATCTCTGTGGAGAACTCCATGCAAAGCACATGCAAATGAGTCATATGTTAATTGACATCAAGAAGATGATGAACAAAACATTTACAAATTCAGCCTCCTTGTTTCTTTAAGTGACTTAAATGCTAATTTTTCTTTCTTTCTGTCACTACCCAATCTTTCTCTACCTCTTCATGTTCAATTTTCCTCTTAGATTCTTCTCATCCTTTTCACATTTTCCCACTATCCACCACATCATGGCCAGATGCTTACGTCAAGCTGTGTCACAAGGCATCATGAAAATAAAGTCCCCAGTGAGCAGGATTAACAGATAGGTTAATTAACTTATGTTACACTTGATCTTTGTAGCCCATTGGCCTGGACAGGTCCAGATTACCCTCAATCTGGGGCCACGACAGAGACACTGAGACCAGGCTACTAAGATGCACACACACGTCTGCTTCACTATCTGACATGTGTGTGTATATGGGAGAGCACTGATACAGAGAGGCCCCTTAGGCTTCAATAGGAATGTAATGGCATGCATTCTGTGCATACACACACCTGCACAAACACATTAATCTATGACAGGAGGTATAACAGATGGAACTGGTGTGTGTATCTCTTTTTGAGCCCGTCAGCTAGTCGCCATTTCTGTATTTACGTCCACTCCCACCTCCAAAATACATGTCATACCCGTTCATGTTTCAATTCTTCGTGGGTTTCAAATGAACTCTCTAAAATTCACCTTTAACATCTCCCATCCATCTGGGCCTGAAGAAGACATTAATTACCCAGCATTTATTTTGCTCTTTAAATACTCTCCACGCTATTCTGCTCAGTGTTTCGAGTCAGAAACTGGCCATTTTGACATGAGGCCTGTCGAGTGGCGAGCTATGAGAATGGACAGGGAGGGCAGCAGTATAGATGTTTTTTTAGAAAACAGAGACTACACTTAAAAAGTGGGAAATTAAATATAACAGAATAAAGAAGTTATGATGATGTATACTGGCCAAATATTTGGACACATTCAATTTTGATGCTTTGGCAACATTATTTGTTTGAAACTTTCATGCCAATAAAGCCTTTTGAATTGAATAGAACTGAATTTTATACCAAGCACACTGCCATACCAGTACAACTTAATTTTTTGTTAATCCTTGAAGGGTTCAAATGGCAAGTGCTGTAATAGAGGAACACGTTTCACTTTTTCAGAAAGAGCAACAAACG
The DNA here is from genome assembly GCA_003416845.1 of Oplegnathus fasciatus. Classification (NCBI taxonomy): domain Eukaryota; kingdom Metazoa; phylum Chordata; class Actinopteri; order Centrarchiformes; family Oplegnathidae; genus Oplegnathus; species Oplegnathus fasciatus. Next base: position 1,453,979 of record NTHP01000058.1, read on the forward strand.
AAACCCTCAATGACAGCTTGCATTGAGATGCAAAAGGCAGTGGAACAGCTCCCTATGTAGCTTCAACAAAGACTTAGATCAAACAGACAATATACTGTATATATGTGAAACTGTCATACAGTGTTTTTGCTAACGTTTAAGCTATTTCAGGGGAAATTTAAGGAAAAAATGGAGGTTGTTAGCATTAGCATTGTGGACACACTGACAGGACAGAGGTGAACACCTCAAAGGGCTCATCATACAAGAACCAATTCAGCAGCAACGACAGATTCTCCTCAGTGCACCACAGAGACCTTGACACACAAACACAGACTTTTATGGCAGCAATCTAATCTGCTAGCTTGGCGTTTGACTATCAATGATTATTCAATCTTGTTAGCGCGGAGCAGCTACCCAGGTGGCACATGCAAATCTCCAGCCATTGACTGGACAGCTTTTGATTACATATATTGGGTCAAAAAAATGCTGAATGGCCATTATAGTGAATGCAAATGAGGCTGAAGGTCGTGTATATTGAAGAATCTGTGTATTTTCTTCCCTGGGTTTGTTATCTGTAGCCTCTGCAGGCAGGGACTGATCTGTGTGCATGGTGTAGTGGCTTTGGCTACTGGAATGAGAGTTTGCGGGGTTAATATGACTGCAGTGTTTTTAACAATTAATCTTCTTTTAGGGCTTTCTAGGAATTAGGTGATGATCAATGATACGAAAACAAGAAAAACAGTTAATGATTTGTATTTAAACTTATTTATCAAAACTATCACGGATTAATTTCCTGACAAATACTGTCATCCAAATTACGTTATTATGTAGTGCAGATTGATTAGTGAAGTCTTCACTTCTTTACCATGCAACACATAACCCAAATCATATATGATGCAAATGATAGAAGGCTAAAATTTCCTTCACATTCAGTCTGGATACACCTCTACACCTTTACAAATGACAAACGGTATGACATCACGGTATGAGGGCAGATAGAGCATAAGGTAAAAATTGTGAAAATGTAAAAGAAATGTCTTCTTGATTCTCGACTTCTAGATCAGATTGTTTAAATTACAAGTACAGCGTTGACAGATGATGAAAAATCATCATTGCATTGTATCACTGCCTCACTTAAATATGTACAGATTTTTCAAATCACATCTCATTTCATGACTCTCAGTTTCACTTCACAAGCTCTTCATCACAGTTATTTTTGCCCTTTAATAACCTAATAATTCAAACCCAATAATTAAACCCATAAGGCCCTCTCAGGGCCCCATAACTAACGACGCGAAGCACTGCACCATTATATTGCGTTACACCACATTTCTCCTATAACAATTTTAGCAGCAACAACATCATGTACAAAGATCTAAAAACTGATATACACATGCATTCAATCAAAAGGTAATGGTAGTTCTGTGGGCCCCCCCAACAATGCCAGGATGGAAAGAGCGAGTCAGAGACACAGTGGTGAGGCAATGTTTGCCCAACAGTCAGATCTCGTAAACAGGGGGGGGGGTTTTGCAAGCAGCTGCAGAAATTCCAGGCTGCTGCGATTAAAAAGTAACACCCACATTGAGGGTGGGGAGGGTGTTTGAACAAGCTAACCCTGCCTCTGTTTTAATGAAAAGAGAAGAGCCATTTGCAGAAAAACGAGTATGTCTCAATGGCACATTGTGCCGACCCCACTTTTCACTGCATGCCGAGTCCCAGTCCCCTCCACGCAGAGATACAGAATGAAAAGAAAAGACACAGTCCCAACAAACTGTCATCCCCCGCGCAGTGGAGGCTCCGCAAAGAAACCTGGTTGTGGATGTGCCTGTGAGGGTTGGTGTGTATGTGAGTGAAACGATCAGTGTCCTACTGATACCAGCATACCTGCAAGTTTCACCAAATTTCACCAAAGATGTTTCATCACCCTTCAAATAATAGTGTGAATGGAAAAAAAGATACATTTGATCATCTGAATTTTTGAAAATACAGCAAATGTAAGGTTGCATGCATGCAGGTGATAAAGGCATGGTTCTTTATTTAACACTGATGCATCAAGCAGTTTTATTTTGTTATATGAAGAAAAGTGTAAAAACACGTTTACATCCCCTAAGGTTTAAAAAAATGTATTGTTTTTGTATCAGCCACGGCCTGATTCATTTGTTTGGGGGGCCCGGATCAACCCCACCTACCTCTAAGGATTGTATACACACCATCATCTCCAAGTTCCCATCACGTACAGACTACACAGCAGATACATCAGTTTCATTATATGGCCAGAGATCAGAGACCAATACTCCTATGTGGGACTAACATTACCACACACACTGAGTGTACTGCCTGATAAAAAAAGGTAACCAATATGTTTTACAGTAGTTTCTTGAGATTGGACTGGGTTTCCACTTCCCCGACAGGAATGTTGCCACAGGAGTTACGGTGCAGTAGCATGTGTGTCTTTCAAAGCAGGTCTCCCTGCTAGGTTTTATGGTCACATTAAAGTGGGTGGTGTGGGGGAGAGGGGGGAGGGGTCAGATTGTTTTTCAAGACAAGCCCTTTGATAACAGGCTGAAAAATACTGAATAAACAATAAAAGAATAATACAAGTGGTTCTGCACACTTAAGCCCTCTTCATTTCACTGTATACTATAACAATGTGAGTGTACTTGTCTAACATTCCTGGGATCCTTTTGCTTCAACATTTGCTTCATTTCTGTATGACACGAAACACCAGTAGCAGAATTTTGAAACTTGCTTAATGCAGACTTGCTGTGCACTGTGGTGAATTATATAACTCAAGCAAGTTTCAAGTGTGTGCTAATTGATTTTCAAACCGTACAGAAAATGAATGGAAACAAACAGCTGCTTGGAACTAGCTTGCATTACTCAACCAGGTAGTTGCCAGATAAAGATGAATGACAGAAACAGGAAAACATCTTCTTTTCACTCATATACAACAAAGATCCTTCCTCCAACAAGCTGCCAGTGGGTCAAAATCACCATCCTCTCTCCAAGATTGAAGGAAGTCAATACTTTCGTTTTCTTTTAAGAGGTATGAAAAGCGACCTAGAATAGCTGCTGGAGCTGGGAGACTCCAGTGCTGACCAGATGTGTGAAAAGAAAACAGAAGTGTACAATTGGGGCTCAATCTGAATTGTTCACATGCGAAATTTATGTGCACGATTAATTTGCATTTTGCATTGTAATTTTGGTTCAAACACAATGTGCTATGGCTGTAAGGCAATGAAACAACAACTTCTTGGAACAAGAGTCTGACCAATAAATTGTTCATGCGGATGCCAAAGATATGTTTGACGTCATTTAGAAATGTGTTTAAAAATGAATAATAGCCAATATATTGTTATTGTTGTTTTTAAAATAAATTACTCAAATATCAATATCAGTATCTGCCTCAAAAATGCAGTTAGGCTCTAATTAGAACAGGAGAAAAGATCGCCCAAACATATTTAACTGTACAGCATGCATTCACAAATTGTCAGCAAAAATGGCATGTAAGCACACATTTGTAGTTTAGGAGCAAAAACACTGCCATGGTAGAGTTAGAGGAAATTGCCTCTCAAGCGAACAGTTTAAGACAGCTAATTGACTTGGTGCAGAATTTTTTAAAAATGAGCCACACCACAAAAAATATCTTTTTTTTTTCTATCCAGTCATTTAGTCTGTTATTGAGTTTATGAGATTAATATTCATGTTTGGCATTCTAATCAACTGGTTTCAGGAATTTTCAAGAAACTAGTGTCAGTATTTTCAAACAAGGGAGGATACATTCAGTTGCTGCCTTAGTATCAAGTATCACACTCTTCTAAAAACATTTAGATTTGTCATATTTTTTGCCTCTTTGCTTGTTTTAAGAAAATGTGCCTTAAAGGACTTACTAGTATACCACATGACGTGTGAAGATGGATATTTTTGCAGTGTGGATGATTTGAGTGGCGGGGGGGGGNGGGGGGGGGAGTGAAATCATACACCAGTACAGCTGGAGCTCCCTCTTCCTCCACTACTTTTCTATAGTTGTTGGAAAAACAAGCTGGAAGAGGTACAATCCGCAAAAAGGAGTGGCTCCCCAAACACAAACCCTCATACTGACCTCATACTGACATGTTCATTACATGCCATTATTCACCCAGGGAAATGTCATGTCTGTGACGATTTTTAGCAATAGTATAAAGCAGGCAACTGCTTTGGATTTTTGTTTTTTTTATTATGTTTTAAGAGCATTTTCAACATGCTGACACAGACTGCAAAAACACCTCTCTTAACAAATAGTTTAGTCTCATACTGAGCCCTCAACCATTACTTCAGGAAGCTTCTAGAAATGACAGTCCGTATCTTGAAACAACACAGAATAACAACACTAAACTATATGTACACCTGACTGTAAGAAATTTTTGAAGCAAGTTCATTTACATTGTAAACTAGATTTTTCCTTGTTTAAAGGAAAACGATAATAAGGTTCAATAATGACTTTTCCTGATGGAGATTTCTTATAGTGTAGCTAGAGATTCTACAGATGAGTCCAGCACAAACAAAGGGATTGCCCAAATAGCAAAGTCTCAATCCCCAATCATCACTAAGCATGACACAACCCAACACACTGACATTCAACTGCCAGTTCGCTTTCACTTCAACGTGATCTCATGGGATGGCGTATAAATAGCACGCCACTTTTGGATATTTCCTGTGTCGTGTCTACGCATTTTAGGCTTTTCACGTGTCATTTAACAGCATTGCAAGACGCCGTTAGGTGACCTTCGTTGTCATGGTAACAGTGGTGAGGTGACCTTCGTCAGTTTGGTTAGGTTTAGGCATGAAAACTACTTGTTTAGGTTAACGAAAAGTTCATGTTTGGGTTAAAATAAGTACGAGTTACGTCACTTAAGTTACGTACGTAAGTTAAATTACGTTACGTATGTGATGAGAGTTAAATATGTTACGTAATTCAAAAATGAGTCAACGTTGACTTTTGGTTTCACACGGGACACGGACAACGGCCTCCTGGGTGAAAGTCCTGTGTTTGTTTGACCCATCCATCCTCCCTGACCTCCTCCTTTGCGACGTTATCGCTCTTTATACCACATCACCTGACATTTTTTTTCTCTATGACATTTGCGCTTAAAACGCAACAGAAAAAACAACATTTTTTTTTCTTTTTTTTCTCGCTACATTGACTTTAATGAAGAAAATCATACACATATATCCTAGGGTTGTTTATCAGAATGTGTACTTTTATGCAGATCTTATGGTGGATCCGGAGGACAAAACACATACAAGAGTAAAAGACAAACATCAACAGAAATGCACTCCAAAAAATGCACCAAATACTAGAGAACATACAAAAATGAAAACACAAATACCAGCAGAAATGCTCTCCGCATTCATAAATGCAGTAACAAAACATGTCCAAAGCATGAACATTATGAGAAATGTGTCTTAAATGAATTTCACAGCGGAAAATCTAAATTCAGGTCCTCTGGGGAATTTGGTTTAGTTTTACTTTACTGTTGTTTTTGGATTTGGAGCACTTTTTTCTTAATGTTTGTGTTTTCACTTTTGTGCGTGTTTCCACCATTGGATTTGGATTTGCAGTGCACTGTCTCAGTGTTTTGTCCGGTATGTGATCTGGATCCGGATGCTGACTAAAATTTTCTAAACATTTTCTATTATTTAAAAAAAAGACAAGAAGATAGAGCAGTCCCTGTGAGTGCTTTCTAGTAAACTACTACTAAAGATCCTTTTACATTTCTGTGGATCAACTCAATATTTAATTATAAAACACTCTGAGCACTGCTCAACATTTTTTGAACCATAACATTGTTTTTTATATACGTTGAGTCTTTTTTTTAATGTGTTTTTGTTCCAGTACACTTTGAAAATCAGCTTGCAGAGACTTGAGACCACAGTGAGTAATTCACCACAGTGAACAGCAAGTCTGCTTTAACTGTTGTTGCAGTTGCATTATTGTTCTGTGGTAAAGCAGTGCAGACTTTTCAGATCTATCTGCACATTCAGCCACAGAACTTTGATAACACTAGAGGCAAGTTCAAAGTATATTCTCTAGTGGCCTTTAAATAGCAGACAAAGGCTGTAAATGTGAAAAAACAACAGCCAAAGATACTTATCCACTTACAAGGTATTTTCTTCTTCTGTCATTGGTTATTTTGGGGGTTTAACACAAAAATCCAGCTTTCTGAGTGGAAATGTGAGTTTATATGAAACAGTACTACAGTTTACCTTCTTCCAGTTACTATTATATGTTATACTGTACTATTGTATTACATCTTGTATTGTGTCAGGCTCACGTAACCGTGCCAACACCAATGTAAATAATGTTTGTGCATGCATCAGAGAGGAAGCATGGCCGAGTGTGTAACAGCACGCGATTTTGTTTCTGTTTCGTAATAGTTTGGCACTGAGCCAACTCCCAGCTAAACACACACACGTATACACACTGCCAGACAGGGAGATCCCAGCATTTTTGGGTTTGAGCCAGGCTGGAATACCACCAGGTCCAGTTTCCTGCATTTCCTGAGCCGCTGCCAGAACTACACGCAACAGCTCCTCTCTCTCTCTTTCTCTCTCTCTCTCTCTCTCTCTCTCTCTCTTTCTGCCTCACTGTGTCTCTCTGCCTCAGGTCTTTTTGTCATCTCCGTTCGGCATCTTTTTCTGTCACCGCCTTGAATTTATTTCATGTTTTACACTCTCATCTCTTTAGATTCTGCTGTACGTTGTCTCCTGCTGGGTCATTAAAAACCAAAATAAGTTTTACCAGCTGCCTGTCACCATTCTTTACACTAAGTATTTTGGTCATGGTTACCTTTCACTTCCATTTAGGAAAGCAAAATGTTATATGAATAAAAACAAAAGCAATACAAATGTCAAGAAATTACAGCTTTTTTAAAATTATAATATATATATATATATATATATATATATATATATATATATATATATATACTGTATACATTTCTTTTTTGCTAGCATTGACTCCCATGTTGTTCCTGAGGTCTACAGAAGTGATTTAGGACCTTCTGTAAACAACGGCTGGTCCCTTTTGGTTCAGATCAGATTAAAACTGCTCCGCCTCAGTGGGGCCTTTTTATATTTAGCCCACATCTTGTTCCTATTTCCAAAGATGCATTTAATGCCTTCGAATGTGGTTTTGTTTTGCAGCTTTGAGCATGCTTAGTATGCTGGCTCCACTCTGTCTGCCTAGCAGCCATAAGCATCCTTTTATTGTCCCATGACCATTACACTGAATGACTACATACAACTGAGCCCCACAATAACTGCACATCCTGAAGAATCTTTGAAGCGTATAGCCTGATTTTACATGAAGCACACATGCACGGCCACAGAAAACTTGTCTTGATGAAAATAAACGAGTTTTGGCAAAAGGTAAAGGCTTTATGATGACAACAATAGGTGTAGATTTGAAATCTATACATATATTCTGAGCTCTGATAACTTGAGGAAGGAACACTTCCATCATATCCTGTGATGGTATGTGTCAAGCAAGCTATCCACTCAAATACCTATAAAACTAACCCATAGCACATAACACATTAAATCCAGCATTGATGAATCATAGCTGTGAAGAGAAAACAACTGGATGGTGAGCGTTCTCTCCACAGGCTCATCTCACCATCCTCCACATATAATTGTCTCTTTATTGAGACTATTGGTTTCAGACCCTATTTAAATTGCATTTCCATGCAATGACTTGCTTTAATGAGCAGTGCTAATGCAGTCACTAATGTACACATCACATTTAGGGAAGTCTGTAAATGATCCATCGTAAATAAAAGATGACATGGAGCATCCACAATCACTCAGAGAGTGTAGCTCTGCCTGCTGCAGGCTGGAAATATACCGACAACTGTATATCAATCAAACAACTTACTGACATCAACTAGCTCCTAAAGAGTTGTTTAGGAGAACATATGAAACATATACACACTAGAAATATTACAAATAAGGAACCCTTTATAAAGGGTTTATAATGACTTTATTAATGGTTAACAAAAAATGAATTAAAGCTTTCTAGATCCGTTATAAGCCATTAAGAAAAACTTTTGGTCACCAGGTTGTAAGAAATCCGTTTGACTGATAGGACTGTACGACCACTTAACTTCTAGTTTGAACCAAAATCCATTTATCAATAACTTCTTAAGCATTTATTTATGGATTACCAACATTTCTAACTGTATTATTACCAAATATAATGGATAGACACACGCCACAACCTGTTTAACAACCTGGCAACTCAAAATCTGTTCTTATTAATGGTTTATAACTGAGTAAATGCACTTTCTAGTTGGTAATAATGCAGTTATAAATGTTTCTAATCCATCAAATAATGCTTGTTAACAAACAGATTTGGATCCAGATCCTATGCACCTCTTATCCGGAAAGTAAGTGGTTGTATTGTCCAATCTGTCAAAGGGATTTTTCCCAACATACCTGCCAACTTGAAAGTTGTTCTTATTAATCTTATGAAATGATATAATATGATCTATAAAGCATCAGTAAATTATTTCCATCAACACAACTATTAGTTACAGCTTATACGCCTTTATAAATGATGCCTTGTTAGACAGCCTCGTTCTAACTTCCAGCCGCAATAAAATAAAAACTGATATCTGACAATGTTCAACTTTTTTGCAGCATTTCATGAGATCAGTTTAGTCAGTGGCTTTTATAGCTTTTGTGAACACACCCGTCATGAATATATTTTTTCCTTTGGAAAGTGCAATACAGCTCTAAGTGATGTGTCAACGTCCAATGGCGCAAAAACTCGGCTGCTACGGCACAAAAAGCCAAACGTTTCATGGCATTAACTCGGTCTTTCAAAGAAGAGAAATGAGGGAATCAGAGATGAAATTAACTGCTGTCAGAATCTTCACAGAGTTTATTTTCGAGCTCACCAAGATCACTGAACGAACCAGAGACCCTGGAGTGAGTTGCTAAGAGGGGTGAAGTGTTCAGTAGGTCAGTGCTGTCTTACCTGCTTGAACTGCTCCTCATAGGTCCACTCGTGGTGCTGGGACTGAGGGTGCGCCGATGGAGACTCTGCACGGCGGGCCGGGGCGAAGGCCGCCGGGACTCTAGCCATGAGATGCATCGGGGCGCTTTTGGGGGGCAGGCAGGCTCCCTGGAGCGAGGGGTGTAGGTGCTGGTAGTGGTTCAACCCGACATCGTCTTCGCCCTCCTCCTCTTCATCCATGATGTCCTGATCATTCGTGTCATCTCCCTCTTCGTCCCGCTCCTTATCGTCGCTGCCCAGTTTGGAGGAGTTCCCGTCCTCGTCGGCTCTGGGAGCCTCCATGTGTGGGAGCGTCACTCCGGAGGACGAGTTGGCAACTCCGGCGGCCAGGGCGCCTCGCATCGCCGCTTGGTAGTGGCGGAAAGCCAGAGCTTGTTGGTGTATCTGGGACTCCACAATGGAGCGGAGGTCTTTATCCGTCTCCGCCTGCCGGAGCTTCTCCTCCAGGGCCAGCCGCGCTGCCTGTTGCCGCTGCAGGTTCTCCATGACCGCCTCGAGCTTCATGCCACCGCTGCCGGGCTGGTGGGACTGAGCGCCGGGGAACGGGCTGTGGGAGGAGGCAGAGGAAGCCTGGAGGGGGAGGCTGCTAGCGGGCGAGAAACAGCCTTGCTGCGAGGGGACGTGAGGATGGTCGTGTAAGTATCATGAAAAAATACATGCTCACTATACATGCTGAGACACTTTGCTTCTGTGACTGTTAGTGTATATAAACAGGATATCTCCGGAATATTTCACATTACCATACAAGCGAACATGAACAACTTACACTAAGTGGCTAAAACACTGTTAAACTGTCCAAATACAACAAGTTTCTGTGTAACATTATTAGTAAAATGTTAAGTGCACTTGTGAAAGAAAGCAAAATCAACTGTAGAGTAGCCTCGTTAAGTGTAATAACTCATAAAGTCTGGACGCTTACCAAAGCAGATTTAGTTGTTATACTTGTGTTATCAACCATGCTTCTCTCCGTCAGATGCGCCGAAATATTTTCAACCGGATCACAAGAGTCTGCTTTCAGTCTTGGTAACGTTCCGCATTCAGCATCCAGATATGTAGGTCTCGGTAGTTGGCTGAATAAATACTTGAAATGTGTTTGGTGTTGAATGGTGGAGCCCCGAGCCGCTTTTGGCAACAAGTGGCAACTGTCGTGAGAATGACCTCTGGAGGCAGAGATCATCCCTCCTGTTCCATCTGCTAACAACACGTCAATACTGAGGAATACTAATTTCTGTAAAGCTACATCATAATTACATGATAATAGGCTGATAGAGTTGTACATTTCCCTATCATGGTACATGTTATTTTATATCGCAATATCCATGTACATGTTGATACAGTATATTCTCTGTAAAGTCAATATAATAGTATAATAATAATAAATAATCAAATTGATGTATTTATGTTCATGTACTGTCTTGTACTGTACTGTGTATATATATATATATTATTCAAGTATTTTTTATTTCATTGCTTTTGTGTGTTTTACAATAGATTGATGTTTATTGTCATTCGTGTGTTCCTGTGATGTGTGTGTGTTCAGTACCGTTTTTTTTCCACGTAATAAATAAAGTTCAAGTTGAAACTGAACTGTCCATGTCTGTTGTGTCATGTCATGTCAAGGTACTTCATCAGACTGGTGCAAAAAATCGTATAAAAATCCAGTATTGCCATGAAGCAGTCCTGCTCATTGATTTGCAGCGTTGATCACAATGACCTAATACACCCAGAGATATCAACAGGGGAGATACCTCTGTATAAGACAGTATGGATATTTTGCAGACACATTTACAGTATATTGTCATGTCGGCAAACCCTACTGGGACCTTTCACCTGTATTTTCACATGTATGGTCAATAGCACTACCTTGACCTCAGAGGGCACAGAAACACAACCCCTCATGTATGCTTACAGATGGAGAGACAAAGGACATCTGTCCTCCATTGACTGGCACTCAGCCACTGTTGCTGAATAGCTCTTCAACTCTGGGATTACACCTAATACAGCCACCTTTACTGCTGCCAGGTCCAGCCTAAAAACATCTTATACAGTGGTTGTCCACCTGTTCAGCTCATTAAAATGAAAGCTGGGCATTACCATTCTAAAAACAAAAATACATTTAGAGACACAAGTATTGTGTCTGGCCCAAGGTATTTTTGTGATCCACAATGCTATCCAAAGTTATATATTAGGTTATCATATTCAATAAACAAACTGCTGTTTTAAGTGAACAACTATTATACTATATGTCAATGTCTGCACTGCAACATAAACATAATTTCTGTGAACCCTGCGTTTGCTCGCCATTTACCACAGTGACCCTATAATTAAGGCTTACTGTGATGTAGTATATATCATTTGGATGAAGCAAATCAATTATCATCAGCAGGGTCAGCACTCTCAGAGAATAGATGCTTCTCTGGGAACTCAGTTAAGATCCGTTCGTTAAAGAAGCAATTTGAGCTTCATTTTAAAATGGTGTTCCAAACTTAACTTCAGCTGTGCCATTTGTCCACTGCCATATTTGCCCTTTTTATCCGATTAGTTCATCTGTTACCTGCTGGCTAAAATGTGTGCGCTGTATGTTTTTATGGAGTCATGTAAAAGACCAATTTCTGCCACTCTGTGAGTAACTACTACTACTACTAATAATAATCATAATAATAATAATAAGAAGAAGAAGAAGAAGAAGAAGAAAAATAATCACTCATACATTAGTTTTACCTACAGATTTGTCAGTTATGCTTTAGAGCATCTCCTTTTATGTGTACACATGATCAAATATTCATCTTTCAGTTCTTCACTTCAGTTCTCTTTCAGTCTAAAAGAAAAAGTCTTCAGCTTTCCTCTTCTCAGTGCAGAATCACATCAGCTCTAGGTAGGAAATTCGAGGCAGGTAGATCTGGAGCCTGATCACACAAGAAATGTTTTACTATTTATACAAAAATAAATGTGATCTTTTCCTCTCTGTATGTAAGTAACTAAAATGACATCAATAAAAGCATAATAAAACTGAGGGACTGCATTTGAACCTTTTCCTCATGCATTTTTATTCAGAATCTACAGTATGTATTTATCTAAGGAATGTTATCTTTTGTGAATTGTTTCCATATTTTTGGGCTTAACAAAAAAAGGAAATTGTAGTGAACAAATATGAAGTTTTCCCAAGTGAATTTATTTTCTTCTGTGAGTTCCATTGTAAGTGATTGTTTATTGTTGATCTATTTATATAGAATTAATTTTAAACTAATCAGATGTTTTGGGGAAAGGCATTAAAGTATTTAACTAGTCTAAATGACTTGCCTGCCAGTTTGCTTTAAATACTGAACAACAGTGTGCTGCTGTAATATACATTTCCCTATAAAATGTTAGATAGTGGCTTGACTGTTTTACAGCCATACATTGTCCTAATTAATTGTGGGATCAGTTTGTTGTAAGCATATGTTCTGAGATGAGTTCATATACAATGATGTTTTGGATGTGTTTTAAGTTATCAAGTTTTGAAGAAGAAAAGGGTGAAAGGGTGAGGTAGAGTAGTACGACTGTAACATACAGTATAACAAATAACACATATTTCTAGGCATGCCCAGTGACTGCTGAGACAATGCTTAAGAATTATGTTACTTTCTAAAATCATTACACATACATTTACATGATTGGTTTATAAGTTTATTTATTTCTATACATAGTATTTTAACGTTAAAGTTTCTAGCAGCCCTGCAGTGTAAGCATACGCTGGAGAGGGCTGACACAGTGTGTTGTAGAACAGCACTACCTAGTGGCAGTTCAGAGGACTTCACTAGCTGAAGTCTGTAGAGCTGAAAGTACACTGAGGTACTGCCTGCAGGGTGTGACACTTCACACACACAGAGACCTGAAAGTGAGACTCATTTAAAAAAAAAAAAAAATGAATATGAGTTTTCCCCTTTTCTCTCTGTTCCTCTTTTCCTCTCTTAAACTTTATTACAGTATTGTTCAGAACAAATGTTGTTGTATTTACTCTGTGTGTGTGCATGTTACTCACTATCTGAGAGGCTGATTTAATCAGGACAGCTTAGTCTTAATTGTATGTGGCGATCTGGTGGAAATACAGTTACTGGTAGCATATGTGATGCCCCTTTACGAGCATCACTGTGTGTCCATGTATGACCCTGTTCTTCTGTTCTTCACATTATGGCATATTGAGCTCTGAAACAAATCATGCTTTTTCTCATCCACTGAAATACATGTTGCATTATATCAAGCTTGTATCGACATAATAGCATTTCACTCACACTGTAGCGTAGTGATGTTTTTACCCAATACACCCTGTTGGGGTATCCATCATGCACACATTAACTCAATAAGACAATAGAGAAACCACATAATTCAATACAACTTTGTGCAGATGGATTTATTGGGGTAGGAGAGAAAAGAAGAGGTAGACAAGGGAGAGAAAAAGTAGAGCAGATGTGGAGGTCAATAATGATCAGTGATATTGACCAGCTACTGGGAAAGGGAAACATATAAAAACACTGGGCTGGCAGACAGGATGTGCAGAGGAGGCAAGAGCATTCTGACTCATGGCCTTGTTGCATTTTCTGGTGTAAATCAGTTCAACAAACTTTGTGTCTGTTGTAAACATAGGCTCATAATACAAACTGTCTCAACATGGATAATGAATTAAGAAGTAATTGATTTGAAACTCTGTTATAGTAAATATAGAAGAAATAATAACAATAGAAGATATGTATTTTTTAGTTCAATCCTTCACCAATTAGGCCTCTTTACTCCATTACCGGAAACCCCCCTGTCCTACTCAGTGGGTACACTGCCACCAGTTGCTATTGACAAGGTATAAAAATAATTATACAATTACTGGAAAAAAGTGAAGAAAAGATGAAAAAAGAAAAAAAGAAAGAAATTAAGAAAAAAAGACAAAAAGTCCCTTCAAGAGCTGTCAGGAAGACTTTTCAGTCATGTCAATTTTATTTATGTAGCCCAAATTTGGCCCAAGACAATCTGTACAGCATACAACACCCTCTGTCCTTAGACCCTCGATTCAGATGAGGAAAAACTCTCCTAAAAACCCTTTAACGGGGAAAAAATGGAAGAAACCTCAGGAAGAGCAACAGAGGTGGAATCCCTCTTCAGGATGGACAGACAGGAAATAGATGTTGTGTGTACAGAGTAGATCAACATAGTAAAATTACAGTATGGACAATCAGGATGACTAAATTATAGATAGACTGTAAACATATATTCATCCATTTATTTATTTAAAACCTCGGAAAACACATTGAGGGAGAACCCTCATTTTCAGTGGTGCAGAGGTACATACAATAAATGCAAACACAACTAAAATCAAATGGCATTAAGAGAACAATACATGGCTATATCAATTAAAACAAAAGCAAAGATAAAGAATGCTAAAAGTAAAGTGTAGGAAATGGCGAGACAAATAAAATAAATAAAATAAAACAATAAGAACAATAAGAATAAAACAATAAGAACAATTAAAAGAAAACAATTTAAAAGCAATGACAGTTACGATCAATAAGATTAGCAATAAAACCTTGGAATTGTCTTAGCGGTACCAGTGAGGTCAATGTAAAGTTTTGTTGAAGCATATTCCAAGTATGTGGGGCACAGTAACAAAAAGCAGATCTTCCTAACTCTGTACGAATTTTTGGCACCTGCAGGGTGAGCCATGTCTGTGAGCAGGTACAATGGCTACCACCATTCCAAGAAAGCAGGGATGAGAGATGGGGGGGAGCTTTTCTAAAATAGCTTTATAAATAAATAAAAACAAATGCTGATCCCTCCTCGCTGAAAGAGCAGGCAAGCCAGTTCTTTGGTATAGCAGGCAATGGTGTGTTCCATAACTATCTCCAGTGATGAATCTTAGGGCAGAGTGATATACTGCATCTAGAGGTTTGAGAGTGGAACTGGCCGGCCGGCCGCCCATCCATAAATAACATCCCCATAATCCAATACAGAGAGGAAGACTGCTTCAACAATTCTTTTTCTTGTTAAAAATGGAAAGCAAGATTTATTTCTAAAAAGAAAGCCCAACTTTAGTCTCAGCTTTGAAAGCACCATGTCAATATGGACTTTAAAAGTAAGTTTTTCATCAACACAAATACCTAGGTACTTATAATGTCGCACTCTCTCTATTGTGGTGTTATTAACAGACTGAATTTCAAAACTACCAAAGTCCATATTTCTTGTGTTTGAAAACTGCATCCATTTTGTCTTGGCACAGTTTAGAACCAGTTTCAAATTATGGAGGTGTTTTTGAAGGAGGTTAAATGATAGCTGTAGATTTAGTGTGGCATCATGGATAGAATCTGCACGTGAATAGAGGACTGTGTCATCTACGTAAAGATGGAAGTTACAGTTGTAAAATGAAGAGGCAATATTGTTAATATAAATAGTAAATAAGACTGGTCCAAGAACAGAACCTTGGGGAACTCCCTTTGTAATGGGGAGAAAAGAGGACTAAATGTTACCTATCTTGACACACTGCAACCTGTCAGAGAGATAATTCTGAAACCACAGCCGGCTACCATGGTCAAAACCCAATGAAGAAAGTTGTTGTAAAAGCAGAGAGTGGTCAACTGTGTCAAAAGCTTTCGTCAGATCAATAAAAAGAGCAGCACAGTGTTTTTTGTTATCTAAGGCAGAGACTATATCGTTAATAACTAAAGAAGTAGCAGAAATAGTGCTATGCTTAGGCCTAAAGCCAGACTGAAATGGAGTCAGGATGGAATAAGTGGATAGAAATTATTTCAACTGTTCATTAACAAGTGACTCAAGTATTTTTGCAAGACAAGATAGTTTTGAGATTGGACGATAGTTATTTAATTCAGATTTGCTACCACCTTTATGGAGAGGAAGAAAATAGGCAGTCTTCCAGACTACAGGAATGATGCCAGTGGTAATGCTAAAATTGAAGATATGGGTTATGTAATCAGAAATTAGTTGTGCTGAGGATTTCAAAGCAAATGGTTTCAGCTTGTCATCACCAGTTGATTTACGGACATCAATATTGCATAGGGCGTCAGCTACCATCCAATTGGAGACAGGCGATAAGCTAAAGGACTGGTTCATTTCAGTGTTCATATTGAGGGAGAATGACCTCTGTTCTTCCACACAACCGTTGGGACTAAGACTGTCAAACAGCTGACACGATGCCGCAAAATGATTATTAAAAGCAGTGCAAATTTCATGGCTATCACTTATCTGAGTAAGACCATTTACAACATAGGCAGGAAGAGGATTGCTAGAGTTGTTGGAGGTAGAATTTACTATTTTCCTGAATTTACTTGGGTTATAAGAGGAATTAGTAAAAGAGTGCAGATAATAGTCAGTTTTTGCTTTTCTGACAGCAGCAGTGCACTTACTCCTCAATTGTCTAAAGGCAAGCCAGTGACAAGGGTCTTTGGTGCGCCTAGCCAGAGCCCATGCTTTGTTTTTGGAATAAAATAAAATAGAAAGCTCAGCAGTGAACCTGGGAGTGGAGCTACATTTTGTTCTTGTCTTTTTAAAAGGTGCATGTTTATCTAAAACAGAGTTAAAAACATTAGTAAAATAACTTAAAGCTAGTTCAGGATCAGGGATTTTGAGAGTGTCAGCGATTGGACTGGAGTAAAGTTCATGTAAAAAGGCCTTGTCATTCAAGTTTCTTCTAACCACTATGTGTGAATCAGTTTTCCTCTGTTTCGTATTTCTAATGCAAACAATCGGGCAATGTTCACTAACACCAAGGTCAAAAACACCACAGGCAGGATATTTCTCTGGTCTGTTTGTTAATATTAAGTCAACTGAGCTTGACTTGGAGGGATCCTTCAGGTTGGGGCAGGTAGGATGAGAAATTAACTGTAAAATTAAGATTGTAAAAAAGTTCTTCGAGATTATTAGATGCAGAGGTAAGCCAGTCTAAATTGAGATCACCAAGGATAATCACCTCATGATCCAGCAATGGTGCAATTAATTCACCCAATTTTTCTAGGGTTTCTGAAGGAGCAGAAGGAGGTCTGTAGGCACCGATTACGATTACCGAGTTATTATGCCCCAGATCAATTTTCAAAGAAATAAATTCAAAATATTTAGGAAGTGAGACTGAAGTCAGCTCAAGTACAGAGAGAGATGATTTTACATATATTGCCACACCACCACCTTTACTTTTACTAGCTCTGTCAGCTCTGAAAATATTAAAACCACTAAAAGAAACTGTTTGATTATCAATCTCTTTTTTCAGCAAAGTCTCTGTTAAAATCAGAACATCCAGATGACTTTGAGATAACAGGATACTTAAGTGATCATATTTGTTATGACTTAATAAACTACGAATATTTAGATGCAAGAAATCAAAACCACTTCTAGCCTTAAATACCTGTGGATCATTTAAATTAACGTCTGAAGTGTCAAGTGAAGAAGACCTAGAAGAAGACCTAGATATGAATATGAATCCGGGAGGACGTTGAGCAACTTCAGGTGTTCACACAGAGAGGAGAAAATAAACAAACACAGAGAGGGAGAGAGAGACAAGAACAGCATACACAAAAGGGAGAGAGACAGACAAGAGGAGAGGCTGAATCTCCTGGAGGATGACTCTCCAGATCCACGATGGTGGTCCAGCACAAAGAAGCCTGAGTGAAAAGAGAGGACAAGGAGGGGAAAATAGGTAGAGAGTGAGGAAGAATAGAGAGAGAAGGAGAGAGAGAGAGAGGTAGGCACACAGCTTGGACACTCATGTGCCTGTTAGAGAGATGCAGTAGTTTACTGAACATTTACCGTATTCTTGTCAGCAAGGCAAACATGGACTATGAGTACTTGGCTTAGAAGAGGTTTCATTGAGACTGAGACCGACCCGCCGGCAGGATAATGATAACAGGTATAAGGCTCGATGTAATCAAAGAATAAGCAAGTGACTGAAAGTCACTGAAAGATTTAGGTTTGAATTTAAAGGCCTCGACGGAGTCAGACTGTCTGATGTCAGCAGGAAGGGGGCATGATAGGAAAAGGTCCTGCAGCCAGTTAATTCAGCAGACAGACAGGAGCCTTGTATTCTGAGAGCAGGGGGCACAGAATGGAATCAAAGTTTAAGAAGATTAGACAGGTGTTGAGCCCATTTACAATTTCGTAAGTCATCGGAAGCGCCTTAAAGTCTGATCTGACATGGACAGGGAGCCAATGAAGAAAAGCTAAAATTGGAGTAATATGCTCAAATTTTCTAGTTTTAGTTAAGATCCTAGCTGCAGCATTCTGATCCATTTTAAGACGTGCTAATATGCAGGAGGCCTGACAACAAAACGTTACAATAATCCTGTCTGGATGAAACAAAGGTGTGAATTAGGATCTCTGCATCAGCCATGGACAGAAAAGACCTAATTTCTAGCAATGTGTGTAAAAAAGGCGATCTTGGCGATTTCTGACATGTGCTGATCAGAGGAGATTGTAGGATCAAATGGATCTTGGCGGTTAACTTTGAGAAATCACACAGTTGTCGAGAGTTACTGTCACTTGATCAAACTGGTGTCTGTGTCGAGCAGGGCAAATAACTAGCATCTCAGTTTTATCAGAATTTAGGAGCAGGAAATTATGTGACATCCAATTTTTCATAGCCGATAAACAGGACTTTAATTGAATGATCATCTGCCTTTACAGGCATATACAGCTGCGTATCATCAGCATAGCAATGAAAATTTATTCCAAAACTGTGTATAATTTGGCCAAGAGGTGAAAGCAGCAGGCCAACAGAGCCCTGAGATACTCCATATTTCACATCAGAAAATGTTTATGTAGTATTGTTATAGGAAACACACAGTGTTCTTTCAGATAAGTAAGACTTTAACCACAAGAAAGAGATGCGAAATTGATTTTAAAGGTCGGTCTAGGAGTATACAGAGTAGTACAGTAAACAATAAGCCGCACTGAATCCATAGTGAGCAGAACATCATTCACCACTTTGCAGTTTCAGTGGAGTGACAGGCCCTGAAGGCAGATTGAAAAGGTTCACAAAGATTACTGTTAAATATATGGGCCAAAAGATGCTGAGACACAACTCTTTCTAATATTCTTGAAAAGAATGGAAGGCTACAAGCTGGTCCATAATTATTATGAGTGGTTGGTTTAGACGCTAATGTCAGGGTGGAACATTCTTTTAATTTTTTTAGTTAGTTTTACTCACTTGACCTCAACAGTTGCATGTTTCCTTGTATTATTCAGTTTGGTTTTATCAGTATTTAACCAGTATTTATATATTTTATATTGGGTTTTATTGGTTTTGGTGTATGTTGCATGGTTGTATTGGTTTTATGGAGTGATGCATGGTTTTAAGGATTTGTTGTGAATATTGCATGCACAGACTGAGGATCAAGATGACAAACAGGTGTGATTAACTGCACCACAACCCCACAGCCCAAGATTGGCTGACACAGGACGGTCAGGATTTTTAAGGGCTGATTTGAGACAGGTGAGGAGAAGAGGGGAAGCAGGGAGAAAATTGACATGAGGGTGGCTAAAGGGGGCAAAGAGTTCGGCATACAACAGAGAGTTTGGACAGCGGAGTCTAGGCTGTTTCACGGAGGAAGTCTGCCGACGGAGGACAGAGCGACAGAGTGGAACTGAGGCCTGAGACGAGGCACCGCACAGGCAGCCGTGAACAAGCCAGACGCGACTCGGAGGCAGAGACAGTTGGTTCAACGCTGGCTATAAGCTAAGTAAAGGAAAGTGACCAAGTTAACGAATCCTGTGTGTGTGTGAGCCCCGTTTGTGTGTACCCACGACTGAGGGTGCTTTCTTCTCTTCTGCAGCGGCTACAGCAGCCAAACCGGACAACGGCCACACGGAACCCCCCCAACACGTTATCCCCTGGAAACCTAAGTTGAACACTTCCCTTCCTGGACAATTTTTAACTATTTGGACTGTGGCACCACAATTTTAAGGACTGTCTTGAATTGTGTGTTTTTTTTATTTTAAATTTTTAGAGTATTACTTGAGTAAATTTTAGTTATTTTAATAAACCATTTAAAGTTCATCCCTGGCGTTTTATCTGTCATTTTTTAACAGTCGAAATATTTTGTGGCTGGTAAAATTGAGAACCTCACACTCCATTGTGTGACACTAACACCAGCTTAGACACTGTTTCAAGAGAGATCTCAAAATGTATAAAAACAGAGACTAACTGGGATTCAAAAATATTGCACTAACACAAGGTTCGAGTACACAGTATCCGGGTTAACATATACAATCTCTAGAGAAGCACAGTGGTGAGCTGATCAACAGAAACCACAGCCGCACTGATTGTGAGTCTCGGATGTCTTTCCAAAACTCCGGGCTGAGAGGAGGCACCCGCTGACAGGTTGACTGGACTGGTGACATCAGAGGTCAGAGTGAGGGGAAAAGGTCAAGACTCGATTGGAGCCGGTCTGGAAACTCCCTACCAATCTGGACAGGGTAACCTCCAGTAGTAGGGACCAATCCCAGGGATGAGGCTGCAACTTCTGTTAAAATGTGAGCAGAAGAGCAGTGCATACATCAGAGCCCGTACCCCTCCCCATAAGTGCAAACCTATAGGTTTGTAACCTAAATTGCACATTACAATGAACAAAAAACACTACACTTGGGACAGGGCATCGGCCAACACATTCTCTGATCTCTTCTTATGTTTAATTTCCAGGTTAAACTCCTGTGCCAACAGAGCCCAACGCATGAGCCTCTGGTTAGGGTTATACAGGCGCAAACACGAGTGGATTATGGTTGGTGTAGACCACAAGGGTCAAACAGCTGGAGCCAATGTACACTTCGAAATGCTGCAACGACAGCAGAGCTGATGTCTCTTTTTTCGATGGTGGAGTATTGCATCTGGTGTTTGCAAGAGAAATAGCTAACGGGATAGTCTATTCCGTTTGTCTCCTGGATCAACACTCCCCTGGCACTTACAGCACTGGTGTCAACCTCCAGCTTGAAGAGATGGGAGAAGTCAGGAGCAGCAAGCACGGAAGCATAGCACAGGAGACTCTTGACGCTCTCGAATGCATGCTGGCACTCTGCAGTCCACTTACAGTCGGCTTTTGGACTGACAAGACTAGTGAGGGGGTGAACTACAGGGGCAAAGTTCTGACAGAAATTACGGTAATAACCAGCCATGCCGAGGAACCGCCTCAGCGCACACCTGGTGGCTGGAACGGGAAACTCTGTGATCGCCGCTCTATGGGGCGTACCTGACCCTGTCTAACCTGTCTCCCCAAGTAGGTTACAGTACCCTTTCCAGACTCGCACTTGGCTAAATTGAGGGTGAGTGAGGCTCGGGCAAGACAGCTGAATACTTGACCAATGTCTGCAGGTGCTCGGACCATGAGTGGGAGTATACGATAAAATCGTTCAGATATGCAATGCAATTTTTCATGCCTGCCAAAACAGTAGGCTATTTACCAGTTGGAATGCAGCTGGTGCGTCACACATGCCAAAAACCATCATCAAACTGGATGAAGTGGTCTGGAGTCACAAAGGCGGAAATCACAGAGGCACGGTCCGTTAATGTGACCTGCCAGCAACCTTTCAATAAATCTAATTTACTGACAAAGTTAGCAGTGCCGCATTATCAACACAATCTTCCATGCGGCAGTGGGTACGAGTCGGGCACAGTGACAGTGTTTACCTTCCTAAAATCTGTGATGCATCTGGGTGAACCATCTGATTTAGCCTCCAATAGGCGGGGGGAACTCCAGGCACTTGAGCTTGGTTTGGCTCATGCTCAAACTTTCTTTTTGCATTAGGACTCTTTTGACTTGATTAGTACGATAGGGAAGTTGCTTTATAGGTTTGGCCTCTCCCACATCAATATCGTGTTTAATGGCCGTAGTACGAGTGGGAACATCACCAAACATACAGTGGAAATCACCAACTAACTCCACAACGTCGCGCCGCTGTTCTTTGCTCAAATGATTGAGTTGGGAAGGCAATACTTGGTAATTTGGTAATCTGGGGCTCTAAGAAGGATGATGCACCATTAAACCATCCTCATTCTCAGGACTAGTTTCAGCTACAATCAGTGCGAAGCAGCCGGTGATAGGTTCCTGCTTCCTGCTAGAAGTATTGATCACATGATCTGTCTCCCCTCGAGTTTTCTTACACACATATGGCCCGGAAAAACATGCAGAGAGAATAGAACCAACAGAGCTAGTACTTTGTCGCCAACTTTGAACTGTCTAGTAACAGCAGGGTAGTCGAACTGGCGTTTCATGCCAGACTGGGAATTAGTGAGCACATCCTTTGCAAAGGATCGGGCATGACGCAGACGTTCACGGAATTGGCTCACATAGTCAAACACGTTTTTCTCAGAGTCTAACTCTGGCGAGAGGAATTTCTCCTTAAGGGCTTTTTAAAGGGCTGTATGTAACATTCATGAAATGTTTGTTAACAATGACATCTGTAGCTGTTAAGTCAAAGTTGCAGTCAGCATCCTGTTGCTCGTGCTCACGCCTGTGCTCCCACTCCGTAGGCGCGAGCCAGCATCGGCCAAAACAGTGACATGACACACACGAGACTGAACGTGATTGACAGGCATCATGATGACAGCTTGCTTTTCAATAAAGTTGTTAAAAAAAATGTTGATAGCTTGCTAGCCAGCTTTATCAATCACTGTTTGTCTAGCTTTCACTGAGAGGCTCAGCAATGTCAGCAGAGCTACATTAGCTGGATGGAAACGCTAACAGTGAGTGAGCCAGACAGAATATTATAAATAAGATGTGTCGCCAGTGTTGAATTGTGAGTCTGTGTTGTGGTGTGTGTCGGTCTTTTGTTGACGTTAGCTTAGTGGACTCCACTTACTACAGCGGTGTGATCCCAGAATAAACAGATTTTGCTGTGATTTAATTGCAATAAATAGATCAAAAGGATGCTGAAATATCATCATGATGCTGGTTTGTAAATATTCTGATTTCATGCTTTGTCATGTTTGTTCGCAAGAGGACAAGCAAACAACTTTTAAAATGCTCTTTTTCCGAATGGAGTTAAGATTGATCAGGGCTATGCTAACATTGTAGCTGCTCCATCAACATTCAAAATAACGTCATCTAAACTCTGTATAACTATGAAGTAGTATCATAGAGCTAACTAGCTCGTGTTGCACACTGTTTGGAAGTCCAAATGTGGAAAAAAACGTAGTCAGCGGAACTCGCCGTGATTTGGCGCAGAGGGATTGCTTCAGGGAACCGGGTGGCAGAGCACATTATGGTGAGTAGATATTGATTATCTGATTTAGTTTTTGGTAGTGTACCAACACAGTCTGCTACGATACACTCAGACGGCTCTCCTATTGCAGGTATTGGCTGTAAGGGAACGGATGGAATGACCTGGTTTGGTTTGCCAGTTAACTGGCAAGCATGACAACTACGGCAGTGACTAGCAACATTAGACTTTAAGCTCGGCCAAAAACCTTTCGTTTTGCCGGAGAGTTCTGAGTCCCAATCCGCTCTGAAGAGTTGGAAGCCTGCCAGTTGCAGTGCAGAGTCCGGTATCAGTCCACACAGCCACATCTCTGTGAAACATAGAACGGAAAATGTAGAAAAGTCTCTGTTTTTCCCCACCAGTAGCTGAAGTTCGTCCATTTTGTTGCACAGTGAACGCACTTTGGAAAGAAATATTCCCGGTAACGGTGTGTGAAGTCCGCACCGACGGAGATGCATGAGCGCACCGGCGTATTTTGAGGGCACCTTTGACCAGAATGTCCAATAAATCCAACACGAGGAAAGTGGGAAATAAATCCAATGGTGTTCTTTCCCTGATGTTCATGAGCTCTTCTGGTGATCTCATTAATTTCCCCTGTGTCATTCAGTTCAAAGTAATCATTAATGCATTTTATTATTTTTTCTTTAAACTTCAAGTTCTGCAGGAGGGAATTGTTCATTCTCCTTTTTTAGAATTTAGCTTCACATTTAGGGTAATGGTTGCATGATCTGATACCGTCATTGTTCCAATATCGCATTGACTGATAAATGAAATATCTTTTTTTAACATAAAAAAGTAATCCAGTCTACTTTAAGTAGAATGTCTACCCGAGTAATATGTATAATTCTTAATTGTCGGATGTAATGTTCTCCTTACATCTATTCGTCCTATCTCTGCACATGTTTTCCTTAGTACTGTAGCTGTTTTTTCTGCCTTATGTGTTCCAGCTGTTGAATCTACATTAGGGTTGGACCAAATTAAAGTCTCCACCGATAATAATTATTCCTTTCCCTTGTGTCATTATTAACTCTATTATTTGAGTCCTGAATTCAGGCCCTACATCTGGGGGATAGTGAACATTCATCAAAGATATTTCAGTTGTATTTCCTCCATGACCAGATCAAATCTTCCTTCCTTATTCTGTACACATTTTATCTTTTCAAAAGGAATGTGGGTTTTTATAATCATAGCAATGCCCCTCCAGCTGAGCTACAGCATATGAGAATGAGAATACTTTTGTTGCATTTGTTCTTTTACTTAGCTTTTTATGTTCTTGTATCAAATTAGTTTCTTGGAGAAACACTATATCTCCCTTTTCTCTCTTCAATTGTTGAAAGACCTTTTCTTCTTAATACAGTTATTGAGGCCATTAACATTTAAAGAAATAATATTCAAGTTACTCATAAAATAGATATATCATGTTGTCCTATAGGTATAGGCATGGTCTTAGGTGTCTACTTCCTGCATCATTCGGTGGTATTTGTTCTGTACTATATACTGCTTTGAGGAACGTACATAGGATATAAACAACATAATAGGGGGTGAAGACAAACAAGCCCAAATTAATTGCATAATAAACCCAAAAAGCAACTTCCTGATTTGCTACCTTAATGCTTGGGTAACTTACTCTACTTGTCCATGCATTCCTCATTGCATGGTAAAGTGTGCGTTCTATCAAAGAGATAGTCTGGTTATCTCCCAGGCCATCCGCCAGAGGGCTCCTGCTCTCCCTCTGCCCTGCCCCCAGGCCGCCCGCCTGAGGTCTCCGGCTCCGTCTCCGCCATGCCCCCAGGCCGCCCGCCTGAGGTCCCTGGCTCCATCTCCGCCCTGCCCCCAGGCCGCCCGCCTGAGGTCTCTGGCTCCATCTCCACCCTGCTCCCAGGCCGCCTGCCTGAGGTCCCTGGTTCCATCTCCGCCCCGCCCCCAGGCCAGGTTCCCAGGTATCAGCCCCAGCCCCAGGTTCCCAGGTGTCAGCCCAAGCCATAGCCCCAGGTTCCCAGGTATCAGCCCAAGTCCCTGCCCCAGGTTCCCAGGTATCAGCCCAAGCCCCAGGCCCAGGTTCCCAGGTATTAGCCCAAGTCTCAATTCCCAGGCCACTTGCCCCTGAATTTTACACTGTAGTAGCAATGCCCACATATCAGAAGGCCAATGGGGAGCTGTGGCAATGCACTCAAAAGCGCAGAAATAAGCATCAACTTCTGTTTCCCGAAATATTGGCACCAAAGAAATGTGTTTATTAATGTCAAACGAATGGGAATGTAAACTGGTGGAAATAGAGGGAGCGCTTGCTGACATAGAAGATGCCTCGACTGTGTGAGCTTCTCTCTGTGAATCAAGCTCAAGTTGACGCAGCCTTGTCAGCTTCTATTTCCGGCCTTTTCACTTGTAACTGAAGATCTAGCTGTGCCTGCCGGATCTTAACTTTTTCTTGCGCCTCTTTTGGAGATGTGCTAAGCACACCTTCAAACTGGCCTCACAGATCCTGATGAAGCTGGAGAAAAGGGGTCATATCGAGGAAGAGTAACCAGCGTTTTCACCTGTCCCTCTACACTGAAATCAATGCCCTGAGCTACCGGCACAGCTAGAAGCACCGGGAGATTCTCCCCCACTACCCACAGCTTTGCTTGGAGTGCTACTGTTCTGCACAGCAGCGTCAAGAGGCACTGACAAATCAATTACCTTCATTTCCACCAGTTTACTGAGTCTTAAACTCTTTTTTTATTCGTTTTTTGGAAATGGAGATTTGGAAGTGGTCTGCGATGGGTACCAGCTCATCCTTTTGGCAGTTATCAATTTGTTCCAGAGTGGGGTTGGCAATAAAGCAATAGAGATTAAACGGAGCCATCTTTCAAAGATTAATTTAGCCCCACATGACGCTGACGTCAGAGCGAGGGGAAAAGGTCGAGACCCGACAGGAGCCGGTCTGGAAACTCCCTACCAATCCAGACAGGGAAACTTCCAGTAGTAGGGACCAATCCCAGTAGGCTGCAGCTTCTGTTAAAATGTGAGCAGAAGAGAACAGTGCATCCCCGGCTAACAGCAGAGACCATAACAGAAAACAAGGAAAGAAAGGACTAACATAACATAACAACAACATAATAAAGATGGAGATGATTGGAACCATTACAGCTTTTGATACTGGCATTGAAGACTGGGATGTAAGTTACATTGAGAGAGTGGAGTTATATTGTAATGCTAACGGTGTTATTGATGAAAAGAAAGCCAGTGTGTTGCGGCCTGATTCCACCGGGTACGTCTACGTTGCGTTCTGGCTGCGACGCGGCCGCCAGAGCTGATCGCAACCACTCTATTCAGTGCTGGTGATTTCACCAGATGCGCAGCAGCGTGTTTCAGAAGTGTCCCAGAAGTGGCTCTCTGTTCTGCTCCACTTAAAATACGCGCCTAGTCTATTTTTGACGGAAGCCACGTCAAGCTGCACAGAGCAGATGAGCCGGGCGGGAAGTAAGACACAGGAACGGCATACAGCATCCGGACAATTTTCAAAATAAAACACCCGGTGCAGACTCCAAATCGTATATCACATCACTACATCAACATGACAACATAACCGGTGACACCAGGCCAGATGAAGCACAAAAAATAATCTAGGATAAATGACCAAATCAACAAAATCTGAACAAGTCAACAACATATGGCTGGCAAAACGCTCTGCTTCTGAAACGCTCCCAGTGGGGTATGAAGCCATGTGGAGGGCCGAACAAAACCACACAACCGTGCCCTGTGGAATCCAGGCGTTACTCAGTATTATGGGAGCAAAAACATACAGGCTGCTATGGAGCATTGAGGGACAGGATAGTGTGTGGCATGCACTGTGAAACCACACAGAAGAAGCTCCTGTGTGAAAAAGACTTAGAGAAGGCTCTATTAGTAAACTGCAGAAAAAGGACAAAATACAGAGAAACAAGAAACCCCAGAAAGGAAAATTCAACAATGTACACAAAATGACAGAAAGCAGTGCTGATGAAAACGACTCAGACAAAAGTGAATTATCTTGTCTGCAACTTCACAGCGTGAAAGAGGCAGGTGATCGAAGAGTAATATGAATCACTGCACAAGTGGCAGGCATGAGACTGAAAATGGAGTTGGACACAGTGATCTGTTCTTGATCAGTGTACACGACTACAAACGACTGTTTTCACACATACCTCTGAAACAAATAAAACTACTGCTAAAGACTTACACAGGACAGAGAGTGTGTCCCAAAGGTAAAATTAAAGTGACAGTGACCTACAGAGACAAAATACAACAGCTGAACCTCTATGTACTGAAAAATGAAGGACAACCGTTGCTGGGACATTAATGGCTCAAAAGAATCCAGTTGGATTGGCACACGATCAAGGCGCCATTTGTGTCAGCAACGGAGGGCAGCAACGCCACACCGGAAAGACTGTCACTAATACTCGCTGACTCAGAGGAAGTGTTCATGAAGGGAATAGGAACACTTTAGGGTATGAAGGCAAAGATTGAGACTGAGGAAAAATGCATGTCCAAAATTTCACAAAGCCAGACCAGTGCCATATGCAATCTGTCCTACAGTAGAAGCAGAGCTGAAAAATCTGGAGCAGATTGGGGTTCTGTCAAAGGTGGATTGGGGTGAATGGGCCACACCCATTGTTCCAGTAATGAAGAAAACTTCCAGTACAAAACCAGGAAAACCAAGTAGGATGCCCATATGTGGAGACTTTAAAGTGACTGTTAACCCAGTTCTGCGCACAGTACTGTATTCTCTACGTTGTACTGGGTACATCTCTCTTTACCTGTCAGGAACATTTCACAAAAAGTTCTTTGGCCCCGACTTATCTCCAAATGGAAATCGATGGTGCATCCAAGAAATACCTGACAATAAATACACAGGACTTTACCAGTACAACAGGTTGGTGTTTGGGATAGCATCAGCTCCTGCAATCTGGCAAAGGGCAATGGACCAGGTCCTGCAGGGGATTCCAGGGACTCAGTGTTACCTGGATGATATCATTGTCACCGGCACAGATGACGACAAACATTTTTCTAACCTTGAACAAGTGCTCATCAGGGTACGAGAATACGGGCTCAGAGCTAATCAACAGAAATGTGAGTTTTTCAAAAAGGAAATCTCATACTGTGGACATGTGATCAACAAGGATGGCTTACTCATGTCTCAAGACAAGATAAAAGCGGAACCTAAGGAACCACCACCTGGAAATGTGTCTCAGCTGAGAGCATATCTTGGTCTGGTGAACTATTACCAAAAGTTCTTGCCTAACCTATCCACAGTCCTACACCCACGAAATGCACTGTTACAGACAGGGACACAATGGAAGGGGACTGAGGGTTGTGAGAAAGCGTTTCAATAAACTAAAATACTCATAACTTCGGAAGAGGTGCTCATGCACTTCCACCCATCCTCACCAATCCAACTGGTATGTGATGACTCATTCCATGGGATTGGAGCTGTGTTATCGCGCAAGTTCCAGATGGCTCAGAAAGACCAATAGCCTTTGCCTCCAGAACTCTACAACTATGCACAGATTGACAAAGAGGCCCTAAGCCTCATGTGGGAAGTCAAGAAATTTAATCGCTACCTGTATGGTCAAAAGTTTATCCTTTTGACTGACCGTCAGCCTCCCATATCAATCTTCAACCCAAGAAAAGGTGCTCCTATGATGACAGCACAAAGGCTGTAGCGATGTTCTCTTTTCTTAGGAGGACACATGTATGACATTGAACACAAGGGGACCAAGCAACATGGCAATGCAGATGGTTTGTCATGTTTACCACTGCCGACTTCAGAGATAACTACAACAATGAATTAAGTAGAGGTGCACATCGACTTTGCTGGACCATTCTTTTTAATCGCCATCGATGCATATTCCAAATAGCCAGAGGTCATCAAAATGAAGACAGCCACATTGGAAAAGACCATTACTGTTCTCAGGACCATGTTCGCCAGGAACATCAGGCACACCAGAACAAATCTGCACAGACAGTGGACGACAATTTGTCTGTGAAAATTCTACAGTTTTGTGGAGAACAATGGAATCAAGCACCATCCATTAAAACAATGGACAGCAAAAAACAACCACTGCAACACAAGATCGACAACTTCCTCCTTGCCTATTGTAATGCAGTATATGCAACCACTAATCAGACTCCAGCGATGATGTTTCTGAACAGGAACCTGAGGTCCCGCATGGATCTTCTCAAACCAGATGTATGGCGTAATGTGAAGTACAGACAATTCAAACACTTGAATGCTAAGTCAACACGGAGCCTCAGTGTAGAACAGTGAGTTCTTGCATGTGATTACTGGACCGAAAAGTGGCAGCCAGGTACAATTTCCACCATAGATGGGCCACTGATATATACAGTGGAGGTGGGAAAGAACGTATGGAGATGTCATGTGGACCAAATCCTGGATGTTCAGGTGAAAAACACAACAACACCTTGCCCAGACTCACCTGACATAGAAACAAACACTCCTGATGTGACCCAAAACTACACACTCACAAATTTGTGATTAATAATGTCATCCAAAAGTTTTGTTTACAAATACAAAATTTTTGTTTGCAAATTCAGAAGTTTTGTTAGCAAATTCAGAAGCTTTGTTTGCAAATCTAAAAGTTTTGCGAATCCAAAAGTTTTGTTTGCAAGTCCAAAAGTTTTGCAAATCCAAAAGTTTTGCAAATCTAAAATGTTGAGCTGAAATCTCGTGGGTGGAACCTACGAAACACTCGTCTCTATTGGCCAGTCAGATCAGAGTGACAGCTCGGCAACATCCACTGTTAGTAAACGTGAGAGAGAGTTTTTAAGTCCTTGGAGAAGACAGAGCGGGAGCAAAGAAAATCATTTCCGTCTTAATAATAATTGTTTCAACAGTATTACTAAGACAGCATTGCCATATATAGCCTATTGCATATAGGCTATATATATCGGGGAGTTCCGCAGCTGTGTGGCCGCCTCAGAATGCTCCCCAACCTGGCCAGCAGTCTCCTTCTGCTCTCTGTGATCACCATTTCTGTGTTTTAATACAGCCAAATTCACAATATAGTCGTTCTCATTTACGTACTTTTCTGTTTCTGTAGTCAGACAACAGAGTAAGTATGAAATAGTTATTTAATTGCGGCTCATAAACACAACATGTTAACCAGCAGTCAGTCCCAAGCTACTGTGATGCAGTGATAAAATCCCAAGCTGCTGCAATGCAGTGATAAAATCTTTATTTTATAGGCTAATCAAAATCAACATAAATACAGATTAATGACTGGGCTGTGATGTGTATTTGGTTATAATGAGATTTAAAATCATTGATCAAAGAGAAAGTTTGAGTCAACAGAAAGTCCCACACCCTCATCGGGCAGCGTTTTGGAAAAGCGTTTTATTGTGGATGAAGGGCTGAAACGGAGATAAAGCTTTAACTGGTTTAGCGTGGATGGAGGGCTGAAATGAAGAATCAGATAGGCAGATCAGGGGGAGTTCCGCAGCTCTGTGGCTGCCTCAGAATGCTCCTTCCCCAGCCAGCTCCAGCAGCAGGCTGGAGGAGTGGATACAAACTGAAAGCTGGAACAGACAGATCTTTGTGGGTGTGAGACAGGCAGACGGATAGACAAACACCCGCCATGTTGTTACCCAGCTATCTGTCTGTGTCTAATATCACCAGTATTATCATTAACAGAGCCCCTGTCTGTCTGCCTCTCCATCCGTCTGTCTGTCCGCAGGTCGCTTCGCAATTTCCCTTCAGGAAATAATGAGTTGTTGAAATCTTGACACTTTTGAATTGATAATGACTTAAATAAACACAAATCAAAAGACCATTCATTTATTTGAGCAAATCTACATTTTAAATGTAGGTATGAACTGTAGCCTACCAGTGAAAGACTTTTTACAATGGCAGTTTCCAAGCAGGAGTTTCCTCATTGGCCGTTGCTCTTTCAAAATGAATAGGCGGGAACGTTAGTTATGTGGCTTATGTAGTACAGACACCGCCCTCTAAAGCTACCGCTAGTATTGCAGGTGGATAGTGCCAATTTAAGGATTACCAATAGGAGAACGAGCACTCTACCCTCCCGTCACCACCATACCGAGTGGAGTTTTGAATGAGATTGATTGGAACCGCAGACAAGAGACCGGCAGCGACGTTAAGGTGAGTGCATGGAAGGAATGTCTACCGGCGGCGGCATGAAGGCAGCGTGATGGCCCACAAAGGAAAATTGTGGGGGAAAAGAAATTTGACTTGCCATCCACGGCCCACTTGATGTTGGAACAGCCTATCTGATTGGGAGTTATATTGTCCCAAATAGGCTACTTATAGCCCACAGGTAGCCTATTTGGGACCGAGGGGTTGGCAAGTCAGGAACACAGCCTCTGATTGGTCGACAGACTCATCCCAAGGCATCATGGGATTGCTAATGGACGGCAAACAATAGCTGTTTTCAACACGGAAAAATCGGTAAATGATCACAGGAGACATTTGGTGTTGGATTTATCATTATGAATTTATTTCACAAAATCTCCAAAAAGACACCGCAGTTCAAGGCTGGATTACAAAGCTTCTGAAAGGGATACGATCGCACTAGAGCGCTAATTGGAACGGCACAGCAGTAACGGTATGCTCTCCGGTCTCTGGCTGCAGCATTCTGGAGATATTTAGGATGTTGTATACGACACCGTCGATCCAGCAGTGTGTAGTTAACGTGGCTGACAAAGACTACATTACCCAGTACGACCACTGTTATTTTTTCATCATATTTTTTCATGAGCACATCACCAGCCTGGTGATGTTTTCACCACCCTCTGTAGAGCCTTACATTTGAGGGCGGTGCAACTGCCATACCAGGCGAAGAGGCAGCCAGTCTTCACTGATGTGGACCCCGTGGAACCTGAAGCTGCTGACTCTCTCCACTGTAGTCCCACTGATGGAGAGGGGGGCGTGTCCTTCTGTTGCTTCCTGTAGTCCACAATCAGCTCTTTTGTTTTGCTGACATTGAGATGGAGGCTGTGTCCTGGCACCAAGATGTCAGGGCTCTGACCTCCTCTCTGTAGGCCGTCTCATCGTTGCCGGTGATCAGGCTGATGACGGTTGTGTTGTCAGCAAATTTGCTGAACTGTAGTCAATGAACAGCATTCTCACATATGTGTCCCTCTGGTCCAGGTGGGAGAGGACAGTGTGGAGGGTTAGGGAGATGGCGTCATCAGTTGACCTATTTGGCCTGTAGGCAAACTGAAGTGGGTCCAGTGAGTCAGGGAGGGAGGATGTGAAGATGTGAAGCCGCTCAAAGCACTTCATGATGGTGGAGGTGAGTGTTACTGGGCGGTAGTCATTCAGACAGAGGGTTTTGGATTTTTGGGGGACAGGGACAAAGGTGGTCTTCTTAAAACGTGGGGACTACAGACTGGAGCAGTGACATGTTGAAAATGTCTGTGAAGACATCTACCAGCTGATCTGCACACACCATCTGGGCCAGGGATGTCATCAGGTCCAGGTGCCTTATGTGTGTTAATCCGTTTAAGTGATCTACACACATCTGCCCTGGATATTACAGGTGGGCAGGGGTCCTGGGCCTTTTGTACCTCCTCAGCCGGGGAGATGCTCTCAAAACGTGCATAAAAGATGTTCAGATCATCTGGGAGAGATGCAGACACAGCTCAGCACTGCTGGTCTTCCTTTTGTATTTGTATTTTTGTAATTTATTGTCCGGTCCTGGCAGTGAACGGAGACCCCCTCAGGATCAATGGCATAGTCCGGGGTCTGTTTACTTGTCTTTGTCCTGTAAGCGGTTGTTGGCAAAGGAGGGATAGGAAGTTTTCTCTCTTGGTTGTTTGGTGGTTGTTTGTCCGCCCTTGCTTCTGCTCACTGAAGATACAGAGCTTGACGAAGTGAGAGCATGTGCGAGGGAGGGGAGCTGCTCGCAGAGTGTGCATGAGCAGTGATTGACACTCTATCAGACACTCCTCCTGGCTCTAATTGGTTGGTTTTGATTCAGGCGCAGTGGATTCGTGCGAATGACATAAAGAGCAGCAGGTGGAGCCAGAGGAGCATGATTTTTTCACAGATTATCTGTCTCCTGTACTACTGTCAGGACATAGTGACAGTTCCAATAAATAAGACAAAAAGTTATTTTTATACAGGTTACCGACTTCAAACAAGAGAACGTGCTGCAAAGGCCGTACAGTTGCTATCCCTGACCTTAAAGAGCAACTTGCAGGTTGGAGACCCCAGTAAATCAATGAAGGAAAATGATATAGAAACTAGATTTTCATAAAAATATACATCTACAGTATACACCTCCAGAGACGTAGGGGTGTCGACAGCTTCCCTTTACTGCACCAAACTTTTTTTGTTTGTTTTTTTAATGAAGAATTGGTGCTTAAATTTGTCTGACTTTCATTTCTGTCTTTCATATTTAATTACAACATAAAGAAAATATGCTTTCATAGCCTAGTGATGTGATTGTCAGAAATCATAAGTCTGCCTGGTTTAAGTCTTATTTATCAGATTGATCTCAGTTTGTACATGTTAATGATGAATCCTCTGCCTGCCATAGTTGGTCACGGAGTTCCACAAGGTTCTGTGCTCGGACCAATGCTGTTCACTTTATATATGCTTC